>PVJH01009843.1:0-76833 GCA_004026705.1 Nesogale talazaci | reverse complement strand
AAAGCCTCTGGGTCCCAGGAGATTAACTGGAAACCAAACCCAGCCCAACCTGTCCCGACCCCTAGCCCCACAGTGTGCCCAAGGCTGCAGCTGATGGCTTCAACCAGCCAACCTTTCAGTGAGTGGCCAAGCACTTGACCTTTGAAAATGGGAACAAGTCCTGTCTGGGTTTGGTTCTTGAGCTCTGGGTATTCGCTGACAAGGGCTTCTGGGCTTCTGAAGAAAATGCTGCAACTCGATTGGTTCAACTGTGTCAGGTGGTTGCGATTCAGCCAATAAAGTCGGCTAGCGTCATCAGCCGCACCCTTCACCAAAACCTTGAAAAAGAAGCACCATTAGCTGATTGCTCTCTGTTAAGCAACTTCCCAGCTGGCAAATTTCTATGTGAGATTTTCTAATGGCTGAACTAAGCCTAACGCTTCTTTAATCTTCATAAAACTTATTTGAATCACAAACCAGGTTTCAGCTTAAATTCTTTTTTGCACGGAGCCAAAGGGCCGAGGTATATTTATCTTTCAAGAGACCTGCTACAGTTTTGTGTCAGTAACCCCCTCTTTGTGAGTAGCAACACAACCACACCATCTCATTGCCTCCCCTTCCCCCCCCCCCCTCCGATAAACAGGAAGAGCCAGGTTCTTCTTACAGGTGGGTGGGGGGGCTGGGGGAGAGGGCAAGTGTGATCCTGAGGCCCCTTTGGGTATATTTTGGTGCACCACCTTCCTGGCGTCCAGACCATCCACTCCTTCACACAGCAGCTGGAGCAGTAGAAATGACACCAGGCCCACACACTGTGCTAGATAGATGATGGGTGTGCAGATAGATGTATATATGGAGGTCCACCAAAAGGTCCTATGGTGAAAGCCTAGGAACCTTTCAGCACATAAAACTAGCCAAAGGTGACCTCCTTGTGCCTTGACACATTTTCCAGCTGGCTGTCTACCCTTCCAAACACAGCGGCATCTCCCTCTCGCTCTAGCCCTTTGGTCAGAAGATCTTCCATTCACACCGCATCACAAGGGCATTTCTGGGTTGCCTCAGTCAGGTTCCCCTTAAAGGTCTTTGAGCTCCAGAAAGAAGGTGACGCCTGCAGGGGAGGAGCAAAGGCTGCAGGTAGAGGGAAAGCTTCCATGGACGTTCTCAGAGGATGGCTCTCCCTTCTCTCTCAGAATGAGAGATGGGAGGAAATCCTTGACACAACTTCTCTGACCTTTTACTGCCAGGGCCATGGAAAAGTTTTCTATTTCCGTAATACTTTCCCCTAATACTTCTCCAGGATCACCTTCTGTCCTGGGAGAGATCTCGGTGACCCCATTGGAATTCCAAATAACATTCACCCCATCCTTCTCGGCGGACCTCTCTGCCTTGACCTTCAACGGCCCAACAGATTCCTTTAGAAGCCACAGTCTTCCACGGTGGGTGCCTACAGTAGTCACCTGGTTTTGTGTCAACTAGACACGCCTGGCTAGGGGTAGAGTCAGGTCTGTCAGTCAGGCCACAGCCCGAGGGTGCTCCCTTGGGGGTGTGCCTTCTCATAAGGAGGACTGGGGACACTCCTCCCTTTCTCCCCTTCAGCCTCCTGCTTGCTGGCCATCCTGAACCCTGCAGAGCCCTGCCACGATTCCCCCGACCTTTGATCCATTCGGCATTGCACCCACAGACCTGTGACCTTCCTGCCTTCTGCATCATTGCATGTGGCTGCGTGAGTCTATAGAGGAACGTATGGACTAGTAACGAACAGACTTGTAGACGTGACCTAGATTGGGCTGGAACACTTTCTATGCTTCCTTCTTGGTATAAAGTTCTTTCTTATCCATCATAACTGAGTGTCTCTCTGGTTCATCCAGCATAGCACATTGCTCGCATGAGGCCAACCCAAGGATGTTATTGAGAGAACATGATGACAGGCATCCACTTATTGAAAGCCATGTTTAAACACATTAAAAAAATAAACTCATGCAGTATTTTTTGACGAACCCATGTACAGAGACACACATACACAGCAGCAGCATCACACACTCAGATATACATTCCAGGAGCGCTGGTGAAGGTCAGGAGTTTGAAACCACCCAGTGACCTCAAGAGGGAAAAGACTTTGTGATTTGCTCCTGTGAAGATTACAGTCTTGGAAACCCTGGGGAGGGGGTGGAGGGCATTTTCACTGCTTCCTGTAAGAATCACCCTAAGTCAGAATCAACTCCATGGCCCAGAACTAAAATACATATAGACATGCACAAGCAGGGACACACACACACACACACACACACACACACACACACACACCTCTCCCAAAAGTTCACAGCAAGATTCCTTTATTCTTTTCATTCATCCACCCCCCCGCCCCCACTCCCCATGTACTGTTGGACGCTCCCTTTCAAATGCACTTTTGAGCTCCTTAGACAGCTCTCTGAGGAATGATTGTGGTCATCTTCATTCTCCAGCTGGGGGCATTCAGTCACAGGGGGCTTCAGGTGCTTATCCACTGCACACACGGCCTGAGGGTTTGGAGGCAGGAGGCAAGCAGCCGAGGCTTCCTGACAACCACCAGCCTCTCTATCAGCTCTCTCGGGTCCCCAAGTCCTCCCACTCTTCCCAGGCTGGGTCCACAAGATACAGACCTCCTGGGGCCTGGGGTGGCCATCTGGTGTTCCTCTGGATCCTTCTTAGGCAGGTATCCCTCAGCCGACCAGCCCCAGTGAGAAGACTTGGATCCCCAGCTCAGGAGCATCTGCCCATGGTTCCCTCCTTCTCTCCCTCCCTTCCCCTGACCCTGGGGTCTACTCACCCATTTGCAGTGTCCCCGTGGGACCTAATGAGGAGGGCCACCACGACCAGGGACATCCTACCCAGCAGATCCACACAGCCCCGTGCCAGGCTCGGAAGGGCCAGAAGTATGGCTTTCTGAGGTAGGAGTCTGGCCCAGCACTATTATCTGTGCTGGGCTTGTGGCCAGCATTGCTGGTTTTTGTGTGAACTAGGCGAGAACAGACAACGCCAGACTGCATCCGAGGTGGCGAGGGTGAGCTTTCGTGGGTGTGGTTTCAGGTCACCTAGAACATTTCACCTTTATCCTGATGCTGCCTCTGAGGGAACACAGCATTGCTCACGGGGGATGAAGTCAAAGCCAAGGTTTGGAAGGCAGACCCCTCAAGCTTACTTCTTCTTTGGTGTCTTCTTCGGGCTCCTGCCTAGACTCCCGGGGAGACTGCCACCCCCCACCAGGCTGAGCCCAGGGCTCTCCCTGCCCCCTCCCTGCTGAGCTGTGCACAGGTACGGGCCAGCAGGCAGGAGATGGCCAGCCTGCGCTATTGGACGTGCAAAGTGGGAGGGGAGGTCAAAAGCATGTGGGAAATGTAATGATGACATATTGGAATTGTTCCTGCAGGGCTTCGAAGCCGCCTGGTCCTAGCACTGCCTGCCAGGCCCTGTGCTAAGCACATCTTTCAGGACTCTCTGAGTAAGAAGCAGTTTCTCTCTACTTCACAGATGTACAAACGGAGGCTCTGTGAGCTCCCGGAGCTTGCTGAAAGTCAGACTCCGGCATAGTCACACCTGGGGGCAAATCCAGGTCTGAACAACTCCAGGTCCACTGTCTCCATTCTGCCCATGCCTTGGTCTCTGGGCGCAAGGTCGGCAGTGATCAGAAAACACCCTCCTTTCCCAGCCTGCATCTGATATCAACTCCCCCTCTCTCCTGTACCCCAAGTAGTAGCTTCTGCCAAGTTCCTCCAAATCCCCTCTCCCTCGAGGGCCTGAGAGCCTGTGGATTGAATTCAAAGCAGCTTCTCCCTCCCATGACCCCGGAGCAGAGTGAAGCCCAGGAGGCTGCCGGGGCTGTGGGGAGGGTACTCGGAGCAGAGGGCTGGGGCCTGATGCTGACGGAGTGTGCTGAACAATCTGTGGGCCTGCACCCCTGCACGGATGTCATCCCTGCCCTCCTTCCACTCAAACCACAGCCACCACGTGCCGTGCGGGGAGCGTGACCGAGAGGGAGCACGGGCCCCAGAGATGCTCGGACGGAGCTCTGCAGGCTGTGCGCAGCTCAGGCACCCTCCTGCTGCCCAGGCCATTGGAGCTTCTAGATCCCCGTCTCATCATCCAGTCCAGCCAATCTACTCAGAGGCACGTCAGGATGAGTCTGGAGTTCATGGGCCCGAGTTGAAGACTGGACTGGATCGGTACATCGAATGACCCAAAGACACATGTCCACTTTACCTCAGCCTGCAATGACCCCCGCTGTTTCCCCACCACAAGACTCCCCAGTGTCGGATGTTGGAGGCCTTACAACAAGCTGCACAGGACCACACAGACACACGGCTCGGCCTTCTTGGACTTGTCACCATCCTGCCACTCTTCCTTCTCTCACCTGGCTTCAGCCTCGCTGGCTCCTGGCCACTCCTGGGTGGGGTCTTTGCATCTGCATTCCCCCTTGGATGGAGCCAGAGGCCTCCCTGAAGAAGTCCCCTGAGTGAATGGCCCCCTGGGCCCCAGGCCTTGTCCCCTCTCATGCCTCTTTCCTGCTTTACACAGATTATCTTTTCTGGATGGTGCCTACTCTCAGACTATGAACATGATTCTTTATCGGTCTGTCTCTTCCCACTAGAATGGACAGGGTGGACGCAATACAGGGCATCGGTCGGGAATGGGGGGTGGGTGGAGCATGTACATCTCTGGTTTCCCTATTGCGCCAGACAGGGGTCAGATCATACAAGGCTCCACAGCCCATCAATCTTGACCTGCTGGACACCAACCATGCCTCCCGCTCCACCCTGCGTCTAGACTGGGCTCCACAACTTTTTGCCAGGGCCACACAGGACTCACAGACAAATGCTCACTCTGAAGGGGGTTAATGGGGGAAGTTCATAGGTTATCAATGCCAGGATCAGTCAACAGTAAGGGTACAGTCATGGATCCACAGCAACACGGCTCTACAGCTCACAGCCAAGTCTCTCTCTGGTCCTCAGCCTCTCAGGCCCGTGGTCACTTTACCTCACTGTCTCCCAGTCTCAGACCAGATGAGAGGAGGGCACCCCATAGACTCAGTGCTGCTCCTAGGCGTCTCTGTGCCATGGTCATGGCAGCATCTGGCCTAGGCGGGCCCCGCCACTTCAGACAGAGAGCTGAGATGTGCCCTCCCAATGGCTCTTGGATTTCCCCCATGTCCTCATGAGTCTGACACCAAGCAATGACTTTGATGGACATGTGTTCTGCCTTTTAGCCAAGCCTGCCCCAAGGAAAACAAAGGTTCACATGTACCGTCACCCTCTCTCCTAAGATGGAAGCTTAAAGATGTCTTAAGGAAAAGGGTGTGATTTGCTTCACAACATCTAATAAGGTCTGGTCTTCATCCCACCCTAATCCCATCTTTTATTAGAGCACACAATGTCCTCCCACATAGGAGTATAGCCAGGGATCCAGAGTTCTAATCCCTCTCATAAGACTTGATGGTGAGAAAGGCCATGCTAAATGATGACATCTCAGTGGATTTTGATTTATTATCATTATTGATTTGCTTTTGTTTTGCCTGTCTTGTCCAATTTGCTCAGCAGCAATCTGGCTCAGGAGAGGCTGTCAAACCTTATCAATGGGGAAGAATTAAAGCTGACCTGCAAGATGTATCAGGAAGGCCTGAATTCTGATTTCTCCCATGACTGCCCTGAAGCTTCCAGATCACATCATTGGGGAGATCAAAGTCTTCCCATTAGATCTTTACCTGATGCTGCTCTGGGGTGGGCCCAGCTCTGCTCCACCATTAACCCCAGCCCTCCTTATCCAGTGAGCACAGCTGGCTCTTTATGGGACCAACCCTGCGCTGTCTACACAGGTCCTTCCCTGGTTCTCACCGCCTGTGGGGAGGCTGGCAAGAGGCAGTGGATGGCCATGTTGGTGGGGATGTCGGTGTGGAGTGTGGTGGGGTGCACTGATGGCAAAGGGAATCCACAGGGAGGGAGATAGCTCCAGACAAGCAGTGTATGTGTGTGTGTGTGTGTGTGTGTGTGTGTGTGTGTGTGTCTGTGTGTATGTGTGAGGGGGCGTCACCTAACCCCATTTACTGCCCATTTCCTTTTGGCAATATCCAACTTCTGGGCCAACTTGTAAACTCTATGAGTGCCTGATGTTGAACAGAGTTTGCACACTGGAAACTGATGCCCACACAATTGGTTTTCACCGTTCTGCACTCACAAAAAAGTAACAAGATCGGGCTGAGGTTCTTGGAAACTCAGATTCGTCACCATCGAGCTGCTGCTGACCCCTGCCAACCCCGTAGGGCAGGGTCGAACTGTGACTACCTTTCCAAGATCGTCACTGTCTGTGGGCGCCAAGAGCCTCATCTCTCACCCTGGCGAGGCTGGTGTTTCCTGCTGCCAACTTGTGGTTAACAGCCAACCTGGAACCCACCACGCCCCAAAGTTGAGGTCAGTAAGCCTGGGTTGCAGAGTTTGCATGCACTTACCTGTTCCACTCCTCAGTGTTGCTTCTTCTCCTGCACCAACTTTTAGACCCACCACAAGCTCCTGGGAGGGCTGGGTCCCTGTCACCTCCTTCCTGCCCCTGCCTCAGCTGAGTCCAAGTCTGGGCTTGACAAATATGATACGGAGCCTCTGAAAGCAGAAGCGACTTGTGCAGGGTAACACAGAGAAGCCGAGTTTGAGCAGGGGCTGGGACCAGGCCTTCTGTCTCCTAGGAGAGGCTCTCCGAGCATCACACATGTGTTGTGGAACCCTGCCTGTGGCCAGCATTCCCCTGGAGGGTACCATGACCCCTGACTCAGCTAACCCTTGTTCCCTCTTGCCACATCCCTGGGGCCACCAAACTCAGGGTTGGGGAGTGTGGGGGCTGACTGGAGCCGTGGGAGGCAGGGAAAAGTCAGTTCTCACTAAGGGTTTGCATGCCTTCACCCACAGTCTGGCCTGTCTATGCTCCTCCCCTCTCCCTTTAAGAGGTACAGTTTTTTTTGGACAGCCCCTCAGAGGACCACAGCCCCTTCCAAAGCTCAAGAATGCAGTTCTGTAGGACCAAAGGGACTGACATGACTTCCAAGGTCACCCCTCTTCCCATCACCCTTGAGATGAGAAAACTAGGGTTCAAAGAAGATGACAGGACTGCCCAAGTCTTTGGGGTCCTGGGGCAGAGCCAGGCTTGCAGGCGGGGTTCTGTGTCACCAACCAGTCCAAGAATATCTGGTTTCACAGGGCCACTAGTGTCTAGTCCCTCTGAGTAGCATTTGGGACTCCTAGTACCTAGTTAGCCTCACAGGCCTCAGTGACAGGGGCTGGGGTGGTGGTAGTGGTGTTGGTTCTACCTGCTGGTGCTTTCTTTGGCCTGTCTCCATGTCTAGTCTCCTGACTCCTGCACCCAGACCTCAGTGGTCAAGGCCATCAATTCCTGTCCTCTCTACTTTTCCAACGGGCATCCATGCTCCATACCTGCTTCTTGTCTATCCTTGCCAGAGGCCAGAGCAAGCTCTGCTCACCTTTGTCATTCAGTCATTTTTACTGAGCACCTACATGTGCAGTGTCTGCTTCTGTCAAGAGCAGAAGTCTCAGAAACTCACAGGGGCAGCTCCCATCTGTCCTAGGGGGCAACGGTGTTGGGCCGGGTTGCCTAGAGAAATGCTCAGAGATGCCCATCCATGTGTAAGACAGAGCTTTGTGTCAAGAAGTCATTGTGCATCAAGAAAACATCCCAGCCTCTGCAGCTCGAATCCAATCCGAGACTGATGCTAGTCCCTAAGTCCCTCTTGGGACTCACGCTGCCACATGCAGTGATGCAGCCTGCAGGGAGATGGCAGGCCGCTGGGTACTGGGCTGTGCGAGTCCATTGGTAGGTCACAGCACAGGGCTGATGCGGGGTTCAGGGTGTCTTGCCAGCAGGAAGATGAAGGCAGAGAGAGGGGTGGGGCAAGCCTGCCGCTGAACTCGGTTGCACCTCCAAAAGAGGTCATTAAGCTGAGACCTGATCAACAGGCTGAACTCCACCCAGAGCTTCCCGCACGTGCAGCGCTGGCACTGAAATCACAAGGATCCCAGCCACGGTGCATTAGGATCGACTCGATGGCAAGGGGTGAGTAAGCCTTGTGTTCCAGGGACTGTTCTAGCACACACTAATGAGAACGAACAACCAACAAAGACAGACAGACAGACATCGAGGAGTCGAACAGCCTCGAAGCTCAACCTCTCAGAGCCTGGTTCAGAGTCTCTGGCAGCCGCCGGCAAGACTGCTCACCAGAAAGGGAGGCCAGCAAGGCTCAGAGACACAAGAGGCAGCGTGTTTCCAAGTGGAAGAGACAAGGCACACGGGACATCCCACACCCCACCTGCCCTGGGAGAGCCGTGGCTACTCTCCACCAGGAAATGACCAAGGTGCCCTTTGACCGCCCCCTCAGGAGCCCTTGGGAACATCTGGAATGTTTGCTAGCCTTCGCTTCTCACTGAGTCAGCCTGAGCCAGGGCTCCTTTGGCAGGGCTTGGGGAATGGGAGGATGGATACACAGACCTCTTTTTCCTACAGAAACCCTGGCATCACTCCCCCAGGCCGCCGTGATGCCCCACCTTGCCATAGGCACCTTCTTGTCCTGCCACTGCCTCTGGCCTCTCCATTTGGGCCACATCCGCCTTGTCCAGTTCCTCTGCAGAGCCTGTTGGGACAGAATGTCAAGGAGGCAGAGGGTGCCCAGAGCTGGGGCAGCCTGAGAACAGCCTGTGGGAGATGAAACACAGGACGGTGGGTGTGGTTGAGCAGAGGGCAGACTTCCTGTTAGAAAGGTCAGGCTGTGGGGAGCTAACATCATGGGTGGCAGCGGAGAAGAGCAGAGGTAGGAGAGCCGAGTGACTAGCTCATGTCAAACATTGCAGTGAGAAGGCGGGCTGCCAGCCCTGGCTCCTGCAGGGGAGTGCTGGGCTGGGAACTGGGAAGGTTAATGGAGGGTGGTGCCACTCTCTGTCTTGTGCTGCTGTTCAGTGTCATTGAGTCGGTTCCCACCCACAGCAACCCTCTGCCCAGTCCTGCGCCAGCCAACCTCACAATGGTCCCTCATCGTTGCCACCATCTGTGTGAGCCGGGGTTGACTAGAGAAGCAAAGTCATAGACACTCAAATGTGTAGAAGAAAGATCTTTATATAAAAAAGTAATTGTATGTTAAGAAACCATCCCAGCCAAGTCCAGATCAAGTCTGCCATCAGCCTACATGTCCAATACCAATCTATAAAGTCTGCTTCTGACTCATAAGATAGAGGCATGATGCTGAATGAAGGAAGATTCCAGGCCACTAAATGGAAAGTCTTCTGGATCCAGTGGTGGTGGAAGCATCTTAGCGTTGGTGTGAGTGTCCACATGGCTCTTCCAGCTCCGGGGCTCTCACTGTCATCAACGTAGCCCCATGCATCAGCAGGAATGTCTCTCAGGGAGACAAAGCAGAGAGAGTGTGTCCTGCCTTCCGAGAGGGAGACAGGAGTTTCCAGTGTCCTCAGAAGAAGGCCATGCCCACTCAGAGGCCTTATTGACTATGACCTGATTGACAGGCTAGGCTCCACCCTTCGCAAGTTGACAGATGATGTCACTGCCTCACCGTCCATCTCCTTGAAGGCCTTCCTCTTCCTCTCTACCCCTTTACTTTACCAAGCAGGATGTACTTCTCCAAGGGACTCATCTCTCATGACAACATGCCAGAAGTATGTGAAAGGAAGTCTCGCCATCCTTGCCTCTAAGGAGCGTTCTGACTGTATTTCTTCCAGGACCGGTTTGCTTGCCCTTTGGCAGTGCCTGGTACTTTTAATCTTCTTCGCCAGCACCACGGTTCAGGTGCATTGATTCTTCTTCAGTCTTCCTAGTCTTCCTTTTTTCAGCGGCCAACTCACTGTCTCAACCTGGGCTTCACAGTGTCTGCAGGGGCCGGGTTTCCAAAATACAGCTTGCTGGGTACCTCTGGGTGAACCTGAACCTCCAGTCAGCAACCATTTGCATGACCCAGGTTGCCATTCTCTCTTTGGGAGACGTGGTCCTCCCATAGAGACTCTCCTCTCTGGGCGCACAGGTTAACAATAAGGCCAGCAGTTCAAGTCCATGGGCTATTTTGTGGAGATGGCTCTATCTTTCTGCTCCCATAGACTCCTAGCCTAAAAGCCCCAGACATCCCTCCTCAGAACCATAGCCCCAAATCCCAATCCCTTGCCAAATGGATTCTGACTGATGGTGACCTCTTGGGACCTTTTGGACACAGATTGCCAGGTTTCTTTGCTAGGCAATTTCAAGTGTCAAACTTCCAGCCAATAACCAAGCTCTTAACCATGTGTGCCGCCAGGATCTCTTTCAGGAATGTAGACCTGGCTTAGTATTTCCCTTGGATTAGGGTCAAGTTGAAGAACCCCTGGGGACGCAGTAGCTAAAGTACGTGGCTTGGAGTCTGTGGCGGTCATGTGTTGATGTTAATTTCATGCTTGAGATGTAGGGGTGGAGTCTAGCCTGTTAATCTGGACATAGTCATTGAGTAGCCAATGAGCCCTCTATATGGGCATGGCTTTCTCCTGAGACGTCTGGGAAATCTCACGATATTTCCCTTGTGAAAATGAGAAGCTATCTTCCCCAGTGGTTGGGAGTTAGTCTTAGAGATGACTAATCACAGACAAGACAAGATGGCAGCATCTGAGGAGGCAGAGAAGCCACATGGCTTGGCCCTGATGGGACCAGACCTCTGAAGCTGGAGAGGCCATGTGGAGACTCCTGCCAGCGATGAGTTGCTTCTGCCACTACTGGATGCTGTTGATGAGCCCTGGAAGCGAGGAGCCATGGGGAGACCCCTGTCAGCGCCGGGACTCTGCACCCACTGATCTGTGACTTTGTGAGTCAGAAGGAGACATTATAGACTGGTATTGGGCATATGGGCTAGTATCAGACTTATGACTTTGAACTGGACTGGGCTGGGATGTTTTCTCAATGTCCTGTTCCTCTTGTATATAAACCTTTTCCTTATATCCATATGCGGGTCTTTGAAATTTGTTCGTCTAGTCTACCCGGACTAACACAGAGTCCAAAGTTTGAGAGTTGAAATCCACCTGCCAATCGGAGGGGGAAAGATGTCCCAGTCTGTTTCTCTAGAGTCACAGCCTCGGAAAACTCATGGGACAGTTTCACTCTGTCCCAGAAAGTTACTTAGAGCCCTGGTGGTGTGCAGGGTTATGGGCCAGGCTGCTCATCCCAGGTGAGCAGTTTGAATGGCTAATTCTCTGGGGCAGGGGAAAGAGGAGGCTTCCTGCTCTCCCAAAGATTTACAGCCTTGGAAACCCACAGCGTGGTTCTACTCAGTCCTGTAGGGTGACTTTGAGTTGAAATTGACTCGATGGCAGTGCGTTTGCATTTGAATCCAGGGCCACTGTGAGGTGGAATGACCTCCAGGGCAGGGGTGGGATTCTGCTCCTGGAGGGGAGGGTCAGATTGGGGTATCGGAGACATTGTGGTTCTCTGCATAGATCACAGCTGGAAGCCTTTAAAGAAAGTGCTTCTCTCACAGGTGATATTTCAAGAATCTGGGAGAAAATTGTAAACAGCTTTTCAGAATAGCTAGGCTACAGCTTCTTCGGTCTTCCTCAAGGCCATTACAGAATAGAGGGGTGCTGTCTGCAGATCCTCATCAGATCATCTGCAAAAAGGGGGCATTCAGAAATACCCAACAAAGGCCTGGAGGAGCACCATGTAAAAAAAAATGGATCGTGGTAGCAGTCATGCAGTACTGTTTGATGTGATTGATATGGAGTGATATGGTATCTGTATGAGCTCCCCATGAAAAGGTTTGGGGAAAAACAAACAAACCCTGGTATGTAGTAATCCCCAAACAAGCCACACTCACTGCTAGCCAGTCAATTTCAATTCCCAGCGACCTAAACAGAGCCTCAGAGGCAAGACAATATCATGGATGCTGTGGAGTGTTGAGCATTCTTAGTCTGGAAATGACTGGTGGAGGAGATAGCACGCCCTTTTCGATCCCTTCTTATACACCGTCACCATCCTTCTCCTGCCTGTTTGCCATGCTATGGTGACTTGGAAGCCACGCAGTCAGCACGGCAGGCCTCAGGGGGAGTTTCCAGGGCATGGCAGACTAGGAAGAAAAGCCCCGTGACCGACTTCTGAAAACTAGCCAATGCGAACCAATGGCTTGCACTGGAACAGTGTTGGTACAGAGCCAGAAGCTGCACCCCTCCACTCAGAGTACACAGTGGCTGCAGCGATGCCCTCGGGTGCCCAGGGACCGTGACAATGGTGCCAGGCTCTTGTACCCGGGATCACCAGGTGTCAGAGCTGACATGGTGACAACTTCCACTCCAGGCCATCCTCAAGTCAATGCTGACTCGTGGCTACAAGACAGGGTGGGGCTCCCCTTGTGGATTTCTGAGCCTGGAACTCCTCCAGGGAATAAAAAGTCTCCTTTTTCCTCCCCGGAGCAGCAGTAGTTTTGAATTGCTGACCTGAAGGTTAGCAGCCCCAGGTATGACCCCTGACACCAGCAGGGCTCCTGGTTCTGATACTCACGTGGAGCTACAGGTATGTGTATGAACAAAACCCCCCACCCTCACTGCCATCGCGTTGATGCGGACTCACCCTGACCCTACAGAACTGGCCCTGTGAGTTTCCAAGACTGGAACGCTTTACAGGTGTAGATAAGCCCTGCCTTGCTCCCACCCCACCCCTGGTGGTTTTAAACTGTGAACCTTGCACAGTGTAGCCCAGCTTGTAAGCACCAGGCCGGAAGGGCTTCAAAACAGTTTGCGGCATGGAAGAAGCACAGCAACATGAGTCACCAAAGGATTGTAAATCCTAGACTAAGAAGCCGAAGGAGGGAATGGGATCAGAGCCAACCCCGGGAGAGTTCGGGTTGCAGAAGACTTGGGATGACAGTGGGAGCCCGAGATCCATTTGTGAGAACTACATAGCAAACAAGCCTCGGGAAAACACCCTCCATCCATCACAGAGGGCTGGGAGGAAGCTGGGTGCAATGGAGAGACGACTAAGGGATAAAGAAACTCGACTTGAATGATGTAAACCTTGTCAGGTGATCCCTCCTCTGATGGGTGCTGGACCGGTCTGATTTTCAATACTTTCTGCATGTTGCTGGTTTTGTTCCTACTGGGGAATTACCTCCAATGTGCTATGTCCTTGGTGGGGGGGGGAGGAAGTCACCCTCCTGAACTTGTGTTCTCTGTTTTTTTTCTGTTTTCTGGTATCTAAAACCCAGGATTGTTGAACTACTGGGACAGCAAGTCGAATGAGGGTTTCTGGTGGGCCGCCGTGGGGGTGGTGGGGGTGGGGTCCACGGGAGACGATGTCAAGGAGGCCAGGAAGAAAAAGGATGCACCAATGAAACACACAACTTTCCTCTCGTCCATTGGTGCTTCCTTCCCCCCACTAGCATGAGCTCAATTTTGTCTTACAAATAGGGTTAGACCAGAGCATGTACACTGCTACAGGAAAGAGCCCACAGCACAGGGAATCCAGGATAGATTAAACCCCCCAGGGCCAACAATGAGAGTAGAGACACCAGGAGGATGAGGGGTGGGTGAGGGGAGGAAGGGGGAATCGATCACAAAGAAAAATGGAAAGCTGGGTGAGGGCCAATGAAGATGATGTAAGATATGAAAATAGTAATCTAGTATCAAGGGTTTGTGAGGAAGGGTGGGTGAGGGAGGGGGAAGAAAGGGAGGAACTGATATCAGTTTGAAAATGATGGCAGAATATGTGCTTGACACATTGGAAGAATGTATGAATTATGATAAGAGATGTGAGAACCCCCAATAAAAGTTTTTAATTAAAAAAAAGTTATGCAAAAAGGGCAGGAAAAACAACAAAAACATAAAAAAAAAAGATGTTTGGAAACTGATTGTGACAGCAATTGCACAACCCTGCTGGCTGGAATTGAACAATGACATGATATGCTATATGCATTAACTCTCAATGAAAAAAATCACTAACTTATTTTTAAGGAAATAATGGAGGGGAGGGGGAGATTTGTGAACAAAAGTCCATGATATTTTCACTGCTTTTTTTTTTCTTAGCACATTCCCTTACATTTTTTGTTTGTTTGTTTGTCTTTTGGCATCACTGCCCTCTGGCAGGAGTACGAGGCCCAGCCTTACTCCTGGATGCTGGATTTGAACTGCCAGCCCAGTGGACCACAGTCCTGTGCACAATCACTATGCCACTGGGGCTCAGCCTTCCCTTACTATTTTAGGGTGATTTTAACCCACCTCTCATTGTGGTGATTCTTCTTTAGCTCCTGGCTGTCTCTGGTGAGTCCTTGCTGTCTCTGGGCAGAACCAGGGAACCTCTGCAGGAGACTGCTTCTGTGGTCAAGTGTGGACACCACAGAGACACCCCGTGAGCATATCTGCCATCAGACGGGCCACCTGGAGCTTCCTGTGGGTAGGGGAAGACCAGGCGCTCCTCCTAGACTTTTCCCCTTTGGGGAAGTCAGCTTGCTTGGCCTGCTCTCACCTGGGTCCGTTCTCAGGATTGTGTTTAGTGTGTGCAACCTTTCCAGGTGAGGTCATGTCTCCAGCAGGACAAAGAGCAGGCATGATTCCATTTGCTGTGCAGACGATGACTTCCTCCACCAACACACCCTCCCCGATCCCCCCCACCCCCACCCCCGGCACTGTTGCTTTCCTGTAACACTGTGCACAGAGCATGCAGACCCTGGCTGGCTTCTGGGCCCTTTTCCCTGCTCCCATGCTGGAGACGCCGGGAGTGCGCTGAAGCCCAATCCGACCCACAGGAAGCTCTGGCGGCTGCATTTGCTCTACTCCCATCCTTGTGTCTGACCCAGGACTCTCCCTTCTTCCGCCAACATCCATGGGACAGGAATAGGCTAATGCGATGGTTTGTAAGAGACAAATCCCAGACTCGGCTCTGTTCTTGACACTCCCATCCCCTCAACTCAGACAGGCTTGGCTGGGAGGGGGGACAATCCTCAGTCAACATGTGTGCTTCCCTCATTCATCTTGGGGTCCAGGGTTCCCCAGATATCTTCCTCAGAGTGTCTCATTCTGTGCCTCGTTCCCTGGTGACGGTTTTACTGCCTGAGCCCCCCATGGTCTCCCTTTCAGCGGGGACAGTAATTTGGGAGCCTCAACTCACACACAGGGAGGTGGGTGTTTGGCTGTTTTTTGGAGGGGGGCGGTGGCTGGAGTTCTATGGCATCCCCAGCTGCTTTCTGTCCCCCCTTGAGATAGCGCCAGTAGACTTGGCCTCCTCCCAGCATGCCTTAGGTAAGAGGAAGTGGTGCTTGCTGTCAGAGCAGCGCAGGAACAGAGCCAGATGAGAACGCGCTGGCTGTGGGGCTCAGGCCTTCACTATAGGCCATGTTCTCAGGAGACAGGGCTGGGATGGTGGCTGTCTTGGGTTCGCTTCCCAATGGAAGATAGACTATCGACCTCCAGGAAGCTGACAGAGGAGCCGTGCCTTCATTTCCAGCCAAGGAGCTGGGTTGGCTCGGTCAGGGTGGTAGCAGTGGGCTAGTAACGGTGGCAGGCAGAAGCTACAGCGGTATGCAGGAGACAGCCTTCCCTCCCTCTCCTGGGCAGTGCTTGAATCCGGCCGCAAATCCAGAAAGGCCACGTGAGAGCCAAGGCACATCTATGCACATCACCCTCGGCAACTGTGAAGAAACCAACCTCGTGTAAAACTGAGAGTAGAATAAAAAGCAAACAGGAAGGGACAGCTATTTGCTTGGCAGCTGGGTCTCCTACACAGCTGCCACCTGCAGGCATCTTGATCTTGCTTCCAGCAGGGAGGCTGGCTTTGGGAAGACTGCTTATCAGTATTTACAGGTGGGGGTTGGGGCAGAGACGAGATGGCGGTCACTCTGCAGGAAGATGCTGCTGACTGAAATATGGGAAGGGCAGAGAGAGAAGGGCAGCTGGATGTGGTCTACTTTCCTTCCCACCAAGGATGTGGTGGTGACTCATGGGCTAATGATGGGGCTTCAAGGGCAGCACCAAGTGTCCACTCAACCACCACCTCTGATTAAGGCCTTCTGCTTCTGATAAGGATTATGGGAATGGCCACCCATTCTGGTCCTTGGTCCTTGGTCCTTGGTGATGTCCAGTCTCAAGCACCCAGTCTGGTCCTCTCCTCCTAGGTCCCCCTGCCTCTGCCCCCAGGGAGAAGGCGAACCCTCCCATGCCCAGGTCCTCGTTTCACTTGCAGCTCGGCGCTAATCCAATTGCTGGCTCTAACCTAATTCTCCATTGTTGCTAGAGTCCTGCGCCTGCCGATATTAAAACTCTTTTCATTTAATTGTGCAGAAGATAGATCCTCCTCGGCCATCAGGTGGTAAATATAGAAGAGCTGATGTGTGGCTCTAATTTCTTCCCTGGCAGGCCTCCCGCAGCTCTGAGTAATGGAGGACCCAGACGCTCTGAGAGGAGAGAGCAAAGCCGGGCAGGGGGGAGGGAGGCCCTTCCATGAAGGGCAGGAGAGCAGGGAGGGGCAGGCCCTTCTGTGGTCAGAAAGGTCATAGGTCAGAGGCAGCTGGCCTGCACCCCTGATATGTAGGTCTGTCCGTCCCCCTAGGCGGTGGCAGTCCTTGAACACTTGAAACTCCCACGTTCTTTCTGACTGAAGTCCTGGGATATTCTAGGAGGAGCCCATGGTTCTAAGCCACCACGGTAGCCAAGGGGCTGGTGCAAGGGGTGGGGGTGGAGGGGGAGAGCTGACCCAGATATGCCCCCTTCACCTTACTGCAGAGAGGACTGCTCGGTTCTCCACAGAGTCTCAAAGGAATCTTCTGGAACTACAGCAATTGGTTGCACCCGAAGTCTTTGAAGATGACTGTGTGCAGCCCGGGAATGGGGGGTGGGAGGGTGGGTGGGCGGGGAACTTGGTATCATATGATGTCAGGAGTCTAACAGTGAAAACAGGGGGAGGTTCTGCTGGCAATGGCCACAATCATTGTTTTGGAGATGAGGAAACTGGCCCCTGTCACAGCAGGTCACCAACAGGCCATGGGAATGTTGGTGACAGAGGGCAGGCCTTTTGAGCCTCAGTCCAGGTGGGAACACTAGTGGAGCATGGTGGTCACTGTGCCTCCCAAGGAGGTGAGGGCAGTGCCCTAGTCAGATGTAAGCATGTTCAGAATCCTCTTCTGTGGGTCAAGCACAGTCTGCTGAATGTCAGTCCTGCCCTTCTGCCCCAAGAGCACGGGAGTGTCAAGGCAGACATGACTGCGTAGTAGGGCCAGTAACAGCGTAAGTTGCTGACCTTGGAGTAAGTTGCTGACCTTGGACAGGACACATTCAAGGAAAACCAGACATTGGCTTCCTCTGTGGTCCTCACTGTGGACTCCGTCCCCAGACATCACCACTTCCCAGGATGTTCTGAAGCTCCGGAGAACGTGGCAGCCTACCTCATCCATTCTGCCTGCTCGCAGTGGCCATGCTCGGCTCTCAGAACCTTCTGAGTGCCCACTCAAGTGTCCTCAGGAGCAGCTTTCTGGCACTGGTCCTGCGTCTCTTGGAAGAGTCGTTTCTGCATTCCAGATCCCCAAACTCTCCCCACAACAGCCCCACTGACCCTCTGGAGGCCCCATTCCTCTTCTCAGACTGGGACGCTCAGGCAGGTCTGTTCCTCCATGCTCATAGAGAGGTCCAGACCCCAGCCTGTCTGCAGATGTATGTGGATCCGGCCTAGGGAGGTGGGGCAAACTGGAGGTTCTTCACTCCTGAGCACCTGAGCGATTGTTTGAGGGCTCCTCCTTTCCTGGCCCCATCACCATAAACTTTACACTCTTTAAAGACACTCCCTTCCCTCAAAGCCATGGGCTTTCTTCTGCCCCTTATGACTCTACCCCATCTTCCTGCTGGGAATAGGAAGGGACTCCCTGGAACTTGGCCCAGCTGGTGGGCCCTCTGAGCAGGTTCTGTTCAGCTCTGACTCATAGCCACATTGTGGAAGGTTTCCAAGACTGTAACAGGTCTCTCTGGGAGCAGACAGCCTCATCTGTCTCCCTCAGAGCAGCTGGCCGGTTTGGAACCACCAACTTGTCATCACCAGCACGAGCTGCCCCCAGGGCTCCTTGGCCTTCTTCTAGACCAGTGGAACTGGATTCTTTTTTTTTTTTTTTTTTTGGTGGGGGAGGGGGGAGACACCACACACAGAGATGATCTTTGCAGAAGGCTCGTCCATGGTTCTGCAGGGCAGATTGCCGCATGCTCTTGCTGGAGGGAGGGAAGCAGGACTGAACGTGGATTTGTCTGAGGATTGCAGAGGGGAGGGGGAGGGAGGGAGTGCTTTGTGATTTCTTAATGAGGGGCAGCAGCTGCGTGCGGGTTGTGCATAACTAGACAAGGGAGCCCTCCCATCTGTCAAGGTGACTCAGCCCTGTTCTCCCACCTGCATTCCTCTGGGCCTTTCTCAGTGGGCTGCCTTTGCAAACATAGAAAAGCCTTAGTACGATTAAGCAATGCAAAAGATTTGGGTCTGCTTCGAGAACACCGTGTTCTAGATTCTCCCCTCTAGGTAACTAATGTCCTTCTTCCTGCTTCTTCAAACCCCGACTTCCGGCCCCAGCTCAGGCTGCCCACTCCTCTTGGAAGCCCCCTCAGCCCCTCCTGCAGCAGGCATCTCTCTCCATTCATTGGAGCTGCGAATATACAAGGCAGTTGGATGGATTGTCTTCTTTTAATTATGGCTACAATTTCAATAGAATGCGCCAATCCGAATCTGTTTGCTTTTTAATTCACAGATTGAACTTGGAGAGCGCAACATTAAAATAGCACTCCATACTCATTTCGTGCTCAGTCACCCACGCACTGCCTTTGAGCTAACGCTCTCCGAAGCCTCCCTGTATGTGTCCGAGTCTGTTAACCTTCTACTGGAACAGAAGGCCTCATCCTTTCTCCTGGTGGTTTCCACCTGCCAACCTTGCAGTCAGCAGCCCAAATACAATGCCGAGCGGTGAGCAGCATCACCACCACACCCCCAGGGCTCCTGGGTTATAGGACCCTGGAAGATTTCTGATAAAAAGCAGCCACCTCTGCTCCATCTTCCCCAAGTTCTGTCCCACCTCTAGGTGTGCTGCTGCTGAGTTGATCTTGATGCATGGCGACTCTTGTGCCATGAACACAAAGTCGTCCAGCCCCATGGGACAGGTGCGTATTGGACTCCTTTGTTGATGTTCCCAGCCCGTGCACTGTGCCTCCCCTGCCCGCACTGGACAATATTCAGCTGTGATTCCCAGGCATCTCCTTGGCTAATCATTTGGAAGAAGAGCCCCAGGTGGATGTAGGAGCCCCGGAGGAGCATGAGCTATAAAGATGACAGCCCCGAGAACCCCGAGAGGAAGCTCCACTCCGTCACCCAGAAGCACCGTGAGTCAGGTCCAGCAGTGTGAACAGCTGCACATGAAGGTGGTAGCAGGATAGATGGAGAAGAAGAGATCCAAGTCTCTGTGAACCATGGCAGGATGTCGGAAGCAAGGCCTAACATGGACACGTCAAAAAATGCCATATTGGGATAGATTTAGAAAAATGGATGAAGAGAGATGTTGGACAGTTTGTTAGTCCAGGTAGACTAGAGAAACAAATACATAGACTCATATATGGATATAAGGGGAAGGTGTATCTACAAGAGGAATGGGACATTGAAAAAGCATCCCAACCCAATCCAGTTCAAAGTCATCAGTCCGATATTAACCCATATGCCCGATATCAGTCTATAAAGTCTCCTTCGGACTCACAAATCCACAGGTCAGTGGATGCAGAGTTCCAGCGCCAGCAGGGGTCTCCCCAGGGCTCCTCGCTTCCAGGGCTCAGGATCCATCAACGGCATTCATTGGTGGTAGAAGCAGCTCTTTGCTGGCAGGGGTCTCCACGTGGCTTCTCCAACTTCATAGGTCTGGTTCCATCAGGGTAAGGCTGTGTGGTTTCTCCTCCAGCTCGTCCAACTTCTCGGATGCTGCCATCTTGTCTTCTCCGTAGTTCGTTGTCTCTGAGACTAGCTGCCAACAACTGGGGAGATAGCTTCTCATCTTCATTAGGGAAAATATCGCAAGATTTCCCAGAAGTCTCAGGAGAAAGCCATGCCCACATGGAGGCCTCATTGGCTACTCAATGGCTATCTCCAGATTAAGAGGCTACACTCCACCCCTACATCTCAATCATGAAATTAACATAAACACATGACCGCCACAGACAGTGTAAGACATGGCAAAATAATACTAACTTATAAATTATCAAGGGTTCATGAGTGGGGGTGGGGAGGGAGGGGGAAAATGACCTGATACCAAGGACTCAAGTAGAAAGCAAATGTTTTGAGAATGATGAGGACAACAAATGTACAAATGTGCTTGACACAATGGATGGATATATGGATTGTGACAAGAGTTGTACGAGCCCCCAATAAAATGATTTAAAAGAAACATGAAGTACAAGAAGAACCACCCAGAAGACTGAGATGAGAACTCGGTTGAACTCTGGTGGATCCCCTTGCTCTGTAAAGCTGAAAGCTAGGCCATCAGTACAGTCAATGCCAGCAGGGTGATCTGTGGTGAAAAGGTTTCCAGAAAACTTTTAGACTGAGTCAGAGAAAGAAGCCCGCAGATCTCTTTCCAAAGCTCACCCCGTGAAGGCCTCAGAGCTGGACATTGTTGACGGTAGTGTTGAGCAATGAGTTCCGGAGGTTGGAAGCATGATGCAATCGCCCCCACAGTGGACTCCTGGGAGCTGGTCACCCCAAAGGCACCAGACCAGCCAACATAGTGCTCTGTGGCACACAGGCCACCCCAAATCAGGACCCACGGCAGCTGCAGCACCCACAGGTGGGACTGAACTTGGGAAAGGTGAACCACAGATGATCTCTTCTTATTAGAAACCTTCCAGTTTTATTCAATGTATATTGAGTGCTGGTATTACTTTAAGTAATATGAGTACACGGGTGTGTGTGTGTGTGTGTGTGTGTGTGTGTGTGTGTGTGTGAGAGAGAGAGAGAGAGAGAGAGAGAGAGAGAGAGAGAGAGAGAGAAGTTCAAAACTTTTGGATATAAAAATAACTTGGATCAGAAAACTATTAAACTTTTAAACATGGAATTCAGTTCTTTTCCATTTCAAAAATTTCAACAGTTTTTCAATTCAAGTTAAAGTTTTTTTTTTTTGGGGGGGGGTGGTTTAATTGTACTAGAAGAACTCTGGATCAGAACCAACTTGAGAGCATTGAGCTTGGAGTTTGGAATCTTGACCTGCGACGAGGTGGATGGGCCCTTCCAGTTGCTTGGGTAGCAGCTGAGTGCTGCACCCCGGAGACACCAAGGTGCCTTACCGTTTTTTCCTGGACAACCTATGATTGCTGCTTTCATGTTCCTGTGGTTTTATTTTTTCTGAAGACGGCTCAGCCATTGCCAATCAATATTTTCTTTTCAAACGTGTGGGTTTCACTTCCCCTCCTGCTGGTTTATTTATTTATTTAGCCGCGCCGGCTCAGTTTATCTGTACAAACAGTACAGGACACCGACTCCACACAGATGGCAGCCCAGGGCGCACCCCAGTCCCTCCCATCCTCAGATGGAGAACTCTACGATGTTGTGGGAACCCAGGCACCTTTGGAAGCTTGAGCTGAAACATCAGCCTTGCTTTGTGCTTTGCTCTGGGGCCAACAGAGCCTCAGAACCAAGCTCGGGATAGGCTATGTCACAGGCCAGTTGACCAATCTTGTGGTTGACGGCCATTGGGATCTTGGCCTTGACCTCTGTGGGCTTGACAAGAGCCTTGATAGCCTCAGCACAAGCAGTTCTGGCCTCAGCGCTGTAGACCTGCATTTCCTCAGGCCCTTCTTTTTCTTTTTGTTAAAGTCATTTTATTGGGGCTCTTATAGCTCTCATAATATTTCATACACCAATTGTATCAAGCATTTTTGTACATATGTTGCCATCATTTCCAAAAGATTTTACTTGAGCCCTCACTATAAGCTTTTTTTCTTAAATCATTTTATTGGGGGCTCATACAATGCCTATCATGATCAATACATGCATCAATTGTATGCAGACCACATTTGCACATTTGCTGCCATCATCATTCTCCTAACACCCTCCTTCTACCTAGGCCCCTGGTACCAGTTCCCCATATTTCTCCTCCCTTCCCGCTCCCTCTCCTCCAAGAACCCTTAACAGTTTTTAAATTGTCATTATTTTGTCATCATATACTGTTCAATGTCTCCCTTCACCACTTCCCCATTGTCTGTACTCCAGAGAGGAGGTCATATGTAGATCCCTATGCTAGGTTCCCCCTTTCTACTCCACCTTCCCTCCACCCTCCTCTCACCACCCTCACCCCAGATCCTGAAAGGATTATCTGTCCTGAATTACCCGTTTCCAGCTCCAGTGTGCATCTCCTGGTCTACCTGGATTTATCTGGTAGAATGGGGATCATGACAGTGGGTGGGAGGGAGCATTGAAGAGCTAGAGGAAAGTTACATATTTCACTGTTGCTACACTGTATCTTGACTGTCCCCTCTCCTCCCTACAATCCCTCTGTAAGGGGCTGTCGCTTTACCTATTGATGGGCTTTGGGTCCCCATCTGTACTCCCCCTCATTTATAATGATATAATTTTAGCTCTTTGATGCCTGATACTGGATCTCTTCGACACCTTGTCATCGCACAGGCTGCTGTGCTTCTTCCATGTGGGTCCTTCAGGCCCTTCTTATTGTGCTTCTTGGCAAAGCACATGTTCCTCAGGACCTTGGGATCCACCCCCTTAAGAGATTCAGATCATTGTGATTAGAGTTTCTTGATGCCCTTCCTGTGCCATTTCCGGGATTGGCTGTACATGGTGTGGTCCTTAGACTTGGCCATGTCTTTGGCCTGCTGTTCCCAGAGCTCTAGAGACTGGAATGGAGAGAGCAAAATCTTTATGATTAATTTTTTTTCCTGGTGTGCTTTAATCTGGAGTATTACCAGCAAGACAGCTGCCCTCCTAGGACTTTTCCCACCTTCATCCTGAGACAAACTCACCTTGCTTGGCTCTGATCAAATTCCTTATTCCTTGAATCTCTTTTCCTTCTCTTCATCAATTCCCTTGTTTTGCTGGTGTACATCCTCCAATAGCTTTCTGGGAAAGAGTACGGGAGGTAAAATCTCCTAGACTTTTAAGTCTTTATTCCAGCCTCTCACATGGCTCAGGTTCAAATTCTAGGCAGGAAACAATTTTCTTCCATGGCTTAAAAAGTATTTCTGATGGTCTTCTAACTCCCAGAGTTTCTGGTGAGCAACTGCATTCTGATTCCTGGTTGCTATGGTCTGCTTCATCCCCTTGGCAACTGCTAAGATCTCTTCCTCACCTTCATATTCTAGCCTGGGTCTCCTTTTCCACCCACTGTATTGAGCACTGGCTGGGACTTTTATTTTGGAAACCAATGTAGTTCCTAACCCCAAACCAAACTCACTGCCATCACGTCAATCAATGACCACTCATAACGACCCTGTAGGACGGGGTAGAAGTAATGATCCCTGTGAATGTCCAAGACTATAACTGCAAAGGGGAGTAGAAAGTGCTGCCTTTCTCTGGAGGGGAGGCTGGTGATTTCAAACTGTGGCCCTTCCATGTTGTAGTCCAATGCATAATCACTAAGCCACCAGGGCTCCTCCAATTCTTGCAGGCCTGTATGTGTGATTTATTTGATGCTATGTCAGTCCAGGTAGACTAGAGGAAAAAAAATCATAGACATGCTTATGTATATAAGGGAAAGGTTTGTATACAAGAGGAATGGGACATTGAGAAAGCATCCCAACCCAATCCAGACCAAGTCCGTAAGTCTGATATTAGCCCATATGTCCGATACCAATCCATTAGTCCTCTTCAGACTCACGAAGCACATGCAATGATGCCGGGACAATCACAGGCCAGCGGGTGCAGAGTCTTGTGTATCTAGTGGCGCTAGACGCATCTCAGTGCTGGCAGGGGTCTCTCCATGGCCTTCCATATATTTCAGCACTGTCAAGAGTCTTCACGTGGCTTCTCCGGCCCCAGAGGTCTGGTACCATCAGGGTAAGCCCATTGGGTGCCTCCTCTGGCTCCTCCAGTCTCCAGGACTTAGGGTCTATTGCATGCTGCCATGTTGTCTTATTGGTAGACCGTCTCCAAGAGACTGAGTTGATGGTCTTGCATCTCCATGGGGGAAATATCGTGAGACTTCCCAGATCTCTCAGGAGACAGCCATGCCCACACAGAGCCTCATTGGCTCTCTCCAGATTGACTCCACCCCTATATTCCGAGTGCTGAAATTGACACAGATCAGTGACTGCCACAGATGCCTTCTTTTTCTCTCTTTTCTCTGTCTTCATTTTGTGAAACTCTTCAGCCAGAAGTTAGATTTTCCAGAACAGAGGGGTTTTTAAAAAATTATTGTTACACTTCTTCTTTAGGTTCCATATATATATGCATTTTTTAGTTTAAAAAATCTGATAGATTTATTAAAAAATAATTTTATTCGGGGTTCTCATGTCTCATCACAATCCACACATTCCTCCAATGTGTCAAGCACATTAGCACATAGGCCGCCCTGATATATTTCTTATGCTTTGTCTTTCTACTTTGCTTCTGCTTCTTGATTGAGTTTTTAGTTTATTATTTATTCTTTTAAACAATCCTAGGTGCTTATCCTGTGGGCGCCCTTCTCAAAGGCTCCTTACATCCTGGTCAATATGGTTAATTCTTCCTTGTTGAGAATGTTCTTTGGGATTGGCTTTCATCTTTTTTATCTGCTTTGTTTTAGTCATGGCTGTTTTCTTTTGATCTCCCCTCTCTCCTTCCTCTCTCTTTCCACTTTCTTTGCTTGTCTTGAGTGTTGCACATGAATGTTGGCTTTCTCCAAAGGCTGGTGATCCTTGACTACCACCTGGATGGAAAGAGATGCTTGTGTTTAAGAGACCCTTCGATGGTACCAGATGCTCTGCATACCTGAGCCTGGCTTGGCTGCTGCTGAACTTCACTGGAGATGGTCAAGTGGCAAGTCTGCCCCTTTTTTGTCCTGGGACACCTAAATGTCCCATTTTTCTTGCTTTTCTTTAAGACTGCTTTACATCTCCTGAGAAGAT
Organism: Nesogale talazaci; assembly: GCA_004026705.1. Taxonomy (NCBI): domain Eukaryota; kingdom Metazoa; phylum Chordata; class Mammalia; order Afrosoricida; family Tenrecidae; genus Nesogale; species Nesogale talazaci. The sequence continues at coordinate 51,766 of PVJH01009843.1, read as the reverse complement.
GTCAATACTTTGCCTGCATAGAGGTATTGGCCTTCTTTGATCTAAGAGGAGCGGAGGAGAGTGGGAAAGATGCTTCAAGAGTACATGCTGTCGGACTTTTGTGCTCTCCCTGGTTACTAATATATTTTGTTTGCTGGTTGCCTAATTCTCTGACTCACATGTTAGAGAATGAAGCTTCTCTCTAGTGTTTTTCTCTCGTTCGGTGTTCATCATAGAAATGGATCACTATGTCTTCCTTTGATAGAAATGTGGACATGCATCGCCACCTTTCAGGATAGTAGATGAGTGTAAAATGTTTGCACTGACCAAGTTAGGACTTTTGTTTGCTACTTCCAAGCATGAATTCTCCCCCAAACTCCCAAACAAAACGCGAAACTGCTCTCATGTGTCGGTCTCCTGGGTTAATCTATCAGTCCTTTTTTTTTTTTTGTCTCCTTTGTTCTTTTTTTTGGAGATCGGTCCCTCACAGGCTCTTACTTCCCCAAGGAGAGGATCTGCTGCTCACAGCACCCTCCAGACCTGCTCTTCTCCATCTGCCCGCTTTCTTGTCCCCTGCCTGCCCTGGGCCTTGGGGCCAATGTCTTCTATTCCTTAGGTAACTTCCTTGTTTGGACACACCGCTTTCTCCAGTAAGTTCCTGGGGAAAATCAGTAGGAAATCAATTTTGGGAATACAAGGGGGCTTCACAAAGTTCATGGGAAAAATCCACAATTGTTTCATCTTATTTTGCTATCATTTGGTAGCTTCTTCAAACTTGCATGCCTAAAAATGAATTTATTTTACCCACTTGATGGATTGCTTGACCAGGTATGCATTTGTAGTTAGAAAACAGATTTCTTTCAGAGATGGAAGAGTTTGAGTTTCCAGTGTTCTTGCAGAGAGTTAGGAAACCCTTCTTAGTCCTGATATGTTGTCTGTGACCTGTCCCTCCTCCCTTGACTTTTTCAAGTCCTCTATCCCTGGTGTCACGAATTTCTTGAAGGCTTGAGGTTCTTCTACGACTCATTCTTTACAGATATTCATGACTCATGTTGTTCATTTCTAGAAAATCTTCTCATTTCTTTGGAGAGTTTCTCCCTTATATTCTGTCTGTTCTCACTTTTTGGAATTTCTACCAGGAAGATATTATGGTTTATGCTCGAGCCCTTGACTTATTTAGTAGGCTTCCTTTCCATTTTCAAAGGGAAAAATGTGTTTGACATACACTTTCAACTCTTCAACTGAAATGTTCATGTCAGCTCCACGGTCCTTCTTTTTTACTTTCAAAGAGCTGCTGCTTATTCTTGGTGTGTTTCTTTTAAAAAGATGATTCTGTTGTTCTTAAAAAGACTCTGTTGGTAGGGGAAACGGACTGACTTGCCATGCCCACACAGAAGTCAACTGAGAAGGAAAAAGAGAGAGATACACAAGTGGTAGAGGGAAAAAATGGAAAAAGGTATTGAGAGCCAGATAATGTTCACATTAACCTTGTGAGAACTAATAAAGCTATTTGATTTCCAAAAAAGAATACTTTTCTCCCAAATTGACTATCTTAAAAGTATATTTGGAAGGTTAGTAAGTGATTTCACAAAGTTAATTCATAATGAGATGGTCTCTATATGAACAACAAGCAGTATACAACTGTCTGTGTCTTCTTAGACACTTTATTGAAATAAGTTAGTAGTCTTGGTTTTGTGGTCCTAACAGAAGTATAGATTGTGGTTGAGTTAATTAAAGAAACCATTTCTATCAAACACAAGTTTTTATAGCATCCAACCATGTAAGAATTTGTTCTGTACAAGTAAATAATGCAATATGTAGTTAGCCTCCACTGATCTGATATCCCTCTCTTGGCATGTTTTAAAAATTAATACCAGAAGCTAATCAATGACATTATTAACAGAAGATATTTATGCTCTAGGGAGATGACCTATAAGACTCTCTGTCATAAATTTATAAGGATGTCTCTACTGGGAGCCAAAGGCAGATTAAATAAATAAATCTAATAATAGATTTTGTGCTTGCACTAAATCCCTGTTCCAACTTAAGAACAATTAGTTCCTACATCGTGGCCCTGCTAGATATTTGCTGTAAGGAAAGGAAGCCAGAAGATACAGGTGCTGCATAAAAGTGAAGTGAAGAAATTAGATGGTGCCTGGCTATCAGAATAGCACCTGGAGTCTTAAAGTTTCCTTCCAATCAAGCACCATGTAAGTGAGATGTCAAGTCCACATGGAAGAAGAACATCAGCCTCAGAAACCCAAGGACTGCAATCCAAAGCTGAAGAAGGGAATAATATCAGAAACTAAATTGTGAGATTCTGGTTTGCAGAAGGCTAAAAATGACCATGGGAATGCAAGTCACATTTGTGAGATTTACAGAAAAATTAAGCCTCCAGTGACTTCTCTTTATCCATTGTGGAGGAATGGGAATAAACTGGTTACCAAAGAGAGTGCTGAAGAGATGATTATGCGACAAAAATGATCCTCCTGACTTGTCACTTGACCGCCCACCCCACTGATATATTGGGGATGATCTGGCTTACAATGTTTTTTAATTTTTGTTTTATTTTTTTCATATTAGGGTTTTTCTCAGATGTATTTTGCCATTGGGGGTAGTCCTCTTCAATTCTTGTTATATGCTTTTCTCATTTTCAGTATATGAAACAGAGATTGTCAAGGAGTTCAAGAAGGAAATGTTTTGAAACTGATTGTGGTAGCAATTCTACAATCCTGCTTGATAGGACTGAACTATGGAATTATATCAGCCTTAACTGCCAATAAAATGGTTTTGGGGTAAAAAGATGGAAAAAGAGAAAGGGGCAGTAGTAGGTCTAGACACCATATTGGCACACCAGGCCCAGAAGATGATGTTTTCAGAGGGTCTTGGGAGAGAAAGTTTCGTGGTGAAGGGTGTGTTGAGCAAACAGCACCATAGACAAGGGAACAACTAGGGAATTAAAACCAATAACATCCTGTGGGTGTTGGAGCAACAGCAATCTAGCTGAGAGGAAGTACAAAGAGGTGAAAAGAGGAGGGATTTGGTGGTGGGGCAGGAGGAAGGCAAAAGTCAACAGAGGAAGACTCTAAGAAGCAAAGCTGTAGATAGAGATATTAACAGAGGTGTGTATATGTAAATGCATTAATCCATAAAACTAAAGGTATTGTCTTATCTACACATATTTATAGGCACTGCACTAAGGTTGTGGACAGACTTTGGGCTTCAGCTCATACCCTCCCTCAATACAAAAACACTTTAACCAAGTGGCAATTTGTGATGCTCATCCCACCCCCCTGTCCCCAACACAATCACTAAAGACAAAATAGATGCATAAGCAAATGTGGTGAAGAAAGCTGATGGTGCCCGGCTATTAAACGATACAGTGTCTGGGGTCTTAAAGGCTTGAAGTTAAACAAGCAGCTATCCAGCTGTGAAGCAACAAACCCACATGGAAGAAATACACCAGCTGGTGTGACCAAGAAGTGTCATCAGAACTGGGTAACATGCATCAGAAGATGCATAACAAACAAACATTGTTGAAAATGAGGAGGGTCAGATCAGAGATGCAAAGCCCACCTGTAGACAATGGAACATCTCCCCACAGAGGGGTCACAAGGAAGAGATGAGGCAGCCAGGGTGCAGCAGAGCACTGATAGATCACACTATATTCTTCTGGTTCCTTGAGGCTTCCTCACCCTCAACTGTCATGATCCCAGTGCTGCCTCTCACCCTGATTGGACAGGAGCATATATACAGGTATAGATAAGAGATAAGAGCCGAGGACACATGGAATTCAGGAACAGAAATGGGAATAGTGATACCAGAAGGAAGGGGGAGAGAGGAGGAAAGGAGAACTGATCGCAATGATCTGCACATAAACACACACACACACACACAACCCTTCTGTTGAAGAACAACAGGATCCATGGAGGAGGGAGAGACAGTGGTTGGTGTGAGATATGAAAATAATAATTTAAAAGAATTTAAAAGAATAATTTAAAAATATTAAGGGTGCACAAGGGTTAGTGGGGGGAGGGTAAAAAGAGAAGTTGATATCAAGGGCTCAATAGACAGTAAATGTCCAGAAAAGAACAATGACAACATATGTCCAGATATGCCTGATGCATTTGATGTATGGGTTATAATAAAGCTGTAGAGGCCCCCCAATAAAGTGATCCTTTAATTAAAAAAATTGAGTACCAGTAGGTCATAGTTTTTATATTTTCCCAAGGAAATATTTTTGTTTTTGTTTGTTTTTCTCTCCCTATTTGATTCTATTTCCTCAAGTTTCTGTCTCTTCTGTCTTATCCAATATCCCACCAAATACCAGGCTCCTTTCCACAGCTATTCTAGGGTGTACACCACCAAAGCAAGGCAATCAATGAAGAAAGAGAAAGAAAAGAGCTTTCTGGAAACAAGGAATTGATCAGAGTGGAGCAAGGTGAGGTCTCAGGATGAAGATATGAAAAGCCCTAAGGGGACAGCTGCCTAGCCAGCAATACTCCAGATTAAAATACCAGCATAAAATAAAAATAAATGACTTTTCTCCCTTCCTGGCCCTGTCATTCATGTTGCAGGACTTTTAGCCATGTCTCTGGTGGTCCTTGGCAGGAGTTTATATTGAATTCTTTAGAAAGTGTGGCAATCATGTGCTTATGTTAATTTCACGAATGAGATGTAGGGGTGGAGTCTAGCCTGTTAATCTGGAGATAGCCATTGAGTAGCCAATAAGGCCTCCATGTGGACATGACTTTCTCCTGGGACTTCTGGGAAATCTCATGATATTTCCCTCGTGAAGATGAGAAGCTATCTCCCCAGTTGTTGGGAGTTAGTCTCAGAGATGATGAATCATGGACAAGACAAGATGGCAACATCTGTGGAGCCGGAGAAGCTACACGGCTTTGCTCTGATGGAGCCAGACCTATGAAGCTGGAAGTGCCACTTGAGGACCCCTGCCAGCGATGAGTTGCTTCTACCACCACTGGATGCTATTGATGAACCCTGATCCCTAGAAGGGAGGAGCCATGGGGAGACCACTGCCAGCACCAGGATTCTGGATCCACTGACCTGTGACTTTGTGAGTCGGAAGGAGACATTGTAAACTGGTATCAGGCATATAGGCTAATATCGGACTTAGGACTTTGAACAGGACTGGGTTGGGATGCTTTCTCAGTGTTTCATTCCTTTTGTATATAAACCCTTTCCTTATATCCATATGCATGTCTAGGAAATTTATTCTTCTAGCTTACCCGGACTAACACAGAAAGACATCTGATGGGCAACTCTGTACTCAGGTGTGTCTGTCCTGGGATGGGATACTTTATTGGGGATCAGGTGGCAAGCCTAAATGCACCATCTCTATGTCTTTCCTGTTGAGTCAGTTAATTTCTCTGGAGTGAAATCCTCTCATTTCCCACTGTGAGTATTTAGCCTTCTGCAAGTGGAGCAGCAGATGGACCTGGAGCTCCGCAGACAGTTATGCATGCCCTCGCTTCATTTATTTATACTTCCAGTGTGTTGATATATGTTCAACAAATGTTTGCTGTTCCAACAGTCTTCCCACATACAGTTCAGTGGTATCAATTATGTCCCTTCATTCTCGAATGTTCACATCACCCTTAACACAAGCTCCGCATCAGCCAAGTCTTGAGTTCTCTTTCCCCGCTCCTTCTTCCTTTCTTCTGCTCATCACTGACCAACCGAAGTCTTCAAACACATGCCCATTTCCTAGGACTGGGGTCGTACAATATTGGTCCCTCTGTGACTGACTTATTTCATTCAGCGTCACATCTTTAAACTCTAGCCCTCTTTTTTTTTTTTTAAATAAGAAGTGTTACCGCTGCTCTTGTTTGGTTTTTCCTCACCTGAATCGGACAGCCTCCTGACTGGCTTCCCTCTCTCAAGTCTGCCTGAGAACATTCTCGTGCCATGGGATTCTGGTGCTACTACCTTTCTCATGGGCTCTCATTCCCCTTCAGGAACAGCCTCAGGCCTGAAACATGAATCCTAAGTTCTGTCCATCTGGTTCCGTCCATCTCATCAACCTCACCCTTTGCTGCTTACTCTTTATGCCCTACAACAGTTTTATGGATGTATGATTTATGCATCATACCATTCAATAGCTCAATCGTATTCAAAAGACCTGTGCAGTTATCATCACCATCAATTTTAAAGCATCCCTTTCTCTCTTGTCCTCATGATTGTCAGCTCTCCATTCCCTCCCCATCTCCCTGGCTATGCTCCTAGGAAGCTCTTCAACCTATTATTGTCAATCTAGATTTTCCTCTCTTGCATTTCATATACAGAAAAACATACCAAGACAACAATGACGACAACCACAAAACTAAAACCAAAACAACCACTGCAAAACAAACAAACAAACAAACACCCTCAACAACAATGACAAGATAAAATAGTGAAAGACTTTGATAAGAAAGCAGAAACTATTAAAAATAGAACTAATTTTAAGTGGGTCAAAGGGAGCTTGCATGATGAGTTGTTATATTTTCACTTAACTATAGCTAAGACTGTCCATTTTACAAAGCACTCTGTCTGATAGCAAGCCTCCTTGGTCTGTTGTCAGATGTAAGCCTTCACGGGACGCTTACTCCATGTGGGAACTCTGCAAATGGATTTTGGGCTCTCACTGTCCTCAACAGCCCTCTACAAACCAGGGGTTCAGAATGGAAACTAATACGGTTCCCTCCTCCAGATTTGGAGTTTATCATTTGAAATCCTTGGATCATGCAGGCTGGTGTGTTTCTTGCCTGTGGATTTAACTGATGCCACTCTGAGATGTCTATTTGTTTTAAGACAATCCTTTATGACTCCAGAAGCTATTCTTTCAGATAGCCAGGCACCATCTAACTTCTTCACCCTATGTTGCTGTTCCATATTTTAGAAACTACCTGCCATGTTTCCTGCTCTCTTCCCCATTCCCCTGAGCATGCCAATTAGTCAGACTTCTCCTTAAAAGTAACTTCCTCCAGGAAGCTTCCCAGCTCTGCCTCAACCCCACTCAAGCAGATTAATTAGGTCCCTTTCTTGTTGTGAAGTCTTTGCCTGTTCACTGTCCTACCTTTTCATCGGATTCTGAATTCTGGAAAGGAAGGATTTCAGAAGACCTGCTCAGGGTGTGTGTGGGGGTGGGGGGTCGGGGGGGGGTACTGCCTATCTGCGCTCACTCTCTCTCTGTACCCTTGCCTAGTGGTTGGCATGCTGTAGGTGCTGAATACCCACTCGTTCAATGAATGCATCAATGAATCAATACATGAAGGAAGGAAGTCTGGCTCAGCTGGGTGGGGATGAGTCTTTTGCCTGAGTAGGGAGAACAATCCGGAGTCTGTGATTCGTGAGAGATCCCTGGAAAAAGTCACTGTGAATAGCCCTGTTCCTGCTTTGGTGAGACGGGGTCTGTGTCACCCTGGATCCTCAGAAGAAAGGGTTTGGTGAGAAGAAAAGAACATCCGCTGAGCACCTCACCCCTCCCAGGAGCTTCTGGGAACTGCATTTTCTCTGCTCTTGTTTAATTGGTCTATCCCCGTCCCCGTCCCTCTCACACTCCCCTACTTTCACACTCCCCACATCCCCCCCGAAGCAGCTCTAATTGATACCTGGGAGAGGTGGGAAGCAACTGTAGGCCTGTGTGGTAGTTGGGGAAGCCTGTCACTCATGTTTGTGTGTGTGTGTGTGTGTGTGTGTGTGTGCGTGTGAACACTTCCTGCCTTCACCTCAACCAAGAACTCAGAGCTGGCGAGCTCAGGAGAGGCAGGGCCACAGATGGGGGTCCAGAGTCCCTAGCCAGTGGCCCCCTGTCCACCCCCACCCCCATCATCACTTGTCTTTCTTGCCTCTGCCCCATGCCTCCCCTTCAGTCCACTGTCTCCAAAGTTAACATGACTTCCCAATAGTTCCTCAGCCCACCCCTTCCTCTTCATCCCCACCACCCAACCTCCCTTCCACGCTCTTGTCAGGATCACGTTGTATTGGTCCACAGTGCACAGGGGACAGCCAGCACACAACCTGTTCTGGTGGACCTGGGCCAGGAGCCTAACTGGCTGTGGAAGCCAGAATCCCTTTGCCAGGGGAGTCTGTTTTCTCACCAGTCATGTGTGTGTGTGAGAGTACTAGCACCTGGGAGGATGTCCTCCTCTCCCTGGTATGGAGTCAATCAGTCAGTGTGCCGCTAGGTGCTCTGTACAGTGGCTGGTCACCGAAGTCTTCCAAAAGGCTGGAAGTTATTACTAAGTGGATGCTTAGGAGATGCTGGCCAGGAAGGAATTGTGTCACGTGCTGAAGATGAGGCTTCCCCGCATGCCTCCCTACCTTGGGACTGATGCCTGACCAGTCTGTCCTTCACATTGTTCAGTCTCCATTGGCTAAGCCCTTCATGATACGACACCCACATATGTCTGTGCATATGTCGCATGAACACATGTGGATACACATACAGTTCCTTCTTGGCCCATTATCTGGTCCCACCCCCCATGACTTTGCTCATAGAACATTTCTCTGCCTGGAAGCTGCTGCCTCTGATTTTTGGTCTCATGAAGTCCTCAGACTGACCTGGGCTTTGTGGTCACCCTCAAAGGTAGCCCTCAGGAAGCCCTCTTGCCCTTTACCCCAAACTCTGGTGTAGGTGCTCCCTTCACAAGTGCCCTCCTTGCCACTCTGGATCTGGAGGCTTCCAAAGGAAATTCTATCCTAGCCTGTGTCCTAGGGAACCTCCATCTGTCTGTTTATCTGTGAGTTTCCCCCCAAAGTCCTTAAACCACAGCTCCCTATCCAGGTGGTCAGTAAAGGTGTGAACTCTCTGAAGTCCAGCCTCTTCCACCTGCCCCAACACAGGTAGCAGTGCTCCCAGCCCCCACGGGCAGAAATGGCTGTTTTGCCTGCTCCAGAGGGTTCTCTAATTCTCCAGTGTATATATCCTTAGCTATGCAGTGATAATCTAACAGAATTACCACATGAACTTTATTCTCTCACAGTGGAGGAGGTGCAGAGTCTGGATTCAGGGTGCCAAATTGAGGGGATGACTTTCCTTCCGTGTCAGCTCTGGGGGAAGATCCTAGTCCCCTTTCAGCACCTGTGGACCTGCCTTTCTTGACCAGCTCCTTATGTCTTGGTATCAACCTTCTCCTGGGCCTGGGAGGTTCTCAATGAGGAATCCCCAGATATAATCTACTCCCAGCTTTTCTCTCTTGGGGGTAGTTAGGTCCTTCTCTCTGCTCTCCTCTTGCTCCATGTATCTCTTGTCAGATAAAGGGCGTGATTCTGCCAACCAACCAACTATCCAATCATCCAACTAACTAACCAACTAACCATCCACCCAAACATCCATCCAACCAACCAACCAACCAACCAACCAACCAACCAACCAACCAACCAACCGTCCATCCAACCAACCATACAACCATGATAGATGAGGCTCCTGCTAAAAAGTTGGTCTCAGAAACCCAAAGGAGTAGCTGTGCTCTATCTATATGGTCTCTAAGGGTCAGAATCGACTCAAGCCCTGTGAATTTGGTTGGTTTGGAGTCCCGTTATTACCATTTATTAAAAATAATGTACAACTTTTTACTGCTCTTTCCCTGACTGCATCTAGGAATGTTTGATCCATTAAATTAGTTTGAATGTTCATCTGACATGGTTACATATATCAACTGATACAATTTACATCGAGTTTTACACTAACTCGTCTTTGCAAAGACATAGCCATAGAGGACACACTCAGTAGTGGAGAAACTCACAAAACTTTAGCTCCATACTTCCAGTTTCCTGTGATCACCCTATAGCTGATAAGCATCATTAGCACAGGGAGGGGGAGGTTGAGGAAAAGACCAGGAGCTGATACCAAGGGTTAAGTACAAAGAAAATATTTTGAAAGTGATGATGGGAGCACATGTACAAATGTGCTTGATACAATGGATGGATGGATGGATTGTGATAAGAGTTGTATGAGCTCCCGATAAAATGCTTAAACAAGGTAGAAAGTGGTGTGATTCTAGTCAGGGTCTGATTTGACTGAATCAAGACTCGAATTACGGGAGCCCTTTCAAGACCGTGGCTTACTGACCTCATCGACATAGAGAGGCCAGGATTTACAGCTCAAATTCCCAAATGAAGAGTAATTACATCACACCACAAAATGGAAGACAACCACACAATACTGGGAGTCATGACTTTGCTAAGTTGACACATCTTTTCAAAAGCCAAACAACAACGAAATCCCCAAATCAGACTCACTGCCATCCAGGGGGTTTCAACTCATAGCGACCAACACTGCAAGAAGAGTTGACCTGTTCCTGTGGGCTTATTGGCCTGCAAGTCTTTCAGGGAGTAGAAAGCGCTTTCTTTCTCCCAACACATCATTCTAGGGGACACACTTGCATCTGTGGAAATACCCTTCTGGAAGCATACCATTCTGTGTATATTACCTTCTTGGTGTGTACCTGTCTGTATACATTCATTTTGGTGACTGTACCCTCCTGTTATCATCCCCTTTAAGTATGCATCCTTTTGCGAATGTGTACACATCCTCCTGTGTATGTCTTAGGGACATACAGAAGCACTTTCTGGAACTTTCAGGAACATGTCAACTTGCATGTGTTCATGATACCCTTTTCTTCCATTTCTATTCCTCCATGCCCATCTACCCAACCATGTCCAAGGTGAAGAGAGATGTCCTGCTTTCAGCAAGCTGACCATCTGGTGGCACAGAACACAGCATAGGCTGCTTGACCCAATTGTCTCACTGTACAGACCAGAAGGCCATGGCCAAAAAGGGGACACCATGTCCTAAGGGGTATGTAGCAAACTGAGGGAAGACAGGCCTGGCCTGTGTCTCTTGTGCTTCTCTGAGGCTCAGTCTCCCCCTTCATCCCATGAATCCATTGTTCCCACTCTACTTCCCCACAGACGTCACTCCCTCTCCATCACATGGGCCACCCTTTAAGGACAGGAACTGAGGGTGACTGATTGTCCTTAATCTCCAGGCATCAGATGGGCTGGTTCTCTGAGCTTGATGGGTTGGTTGTGGCTGCCCTGTCATCTTACCAGGGTGGGGGTGGGGGCAGGGTTCAGGGTGTGTTTCAGGGGAGACTGAGCTCACCTTGTGGGTTCTTGGAAGAGTACAAGAGGCTTCCCAATGTCCTATTTGATGCTGTGATTTGACGCACCCCCTCACCCCAGTGGACACCCTCCTTCAGGATATGGCTGCATTAAGTCACTGGTAAAGTCGGCATGTGTCAGATCCCAGCTCCTCTCTCAAGTACAGGTTTGTGGTTTTTGGTTTTTTTGGCAGTATGATTCACATATAATTCATATGTTGCACATTTCAGTCATCCAATTGTATTAAAAATTGTGCAGTAAATCAATTTGGGAATGTTTCTTTTTTCTTGTACTTGTTAGCCCCCCATTTTCTGACAACTGCCCCCTACCATCCCCTTCCAAAAATCAGACTCACTGCCATCAGGTCTATGCTGATGGCACAGTGACCCTATGGGATCCATCTTTCTCTCAAGGAGTGACTGGCAGTTTGGACCTGTTGACCTTGCACGTAGCCGCCCAACAAGTAATCCCTAAGTCACCATAGCTACCTGCCCCTAGGAAACTATTAATCCAGCTCCTGTCTCTATAATGTATCAACCCTGAGTTTCCTGGAGAGAAAAACATACAAAATCGAAGGCATACCCCAACAGCAAAAGTAGACTGAAACAGAAAAACCTCAACTGAAAAGAGATCAGAAAACACGAAAAGCGAGAGCACACAGACACCAGGGCACAATGGAGACCGATGACGCAGGTGTCTTGTTTTGTCTTGACTACAACTGCAATATACAACTGTCTGTCCCGGCGGGATGGTTTTTCCCATTCCTGCTCCACAGTCCGAGGGGATCACTGGAGGGTTAGTCCACAGGGATGACCGAGCACAGGCCTGTCCATGCTGTGTCAGCGCCAGGGCACCGGACGGGGAAATGTCTGACATCACACAGCTTGGACCAGGCAGAGTCTTGCAGTCTGTCCTTGTGCACCCCTCCCCCCATTCCCAGACTGCAGCTGCTTCCTGGTGACCTGTAACCTCCTCTGTCCTCTGTCCACCCCAGACTGGAGAGAGACTAGCTGGAGAGAGACTAGCTGGATCTATGAAGAGATGGCTGCCGCAGGCTGGGACAGCAGCAGGATTGTGGTCCTCTAGAGGACAATAGCAAAGTCCCTTCAGATCATTCACACACACACACACACATACACACACACACACACACAGGCTGCCTCTGATGACTGCACATCCTCATACCTTCAGCTCTGCACACCTTTGAGGGGAAATGCAGGAGGAAGGGGCAGACCAGGGGACCTGTTCTGGCTGCCTTGTGTTGCTACTGCCACCCCCCTCCTCCTCTTAGCAAGGATACTGTGTTTTTTTTGCTTTTTTATTTGGTTGCTGTTTTTGCAAAGAATTTGGCATCTGGGAGAACTCTGGTTGCCATGGCAACCCCAGGCGAGGGGAAGAGGGAGAGGGCCTGAGGGGTTCAATGTATTCCACTGTCAGCTGATTCTTCAAGTGGGATCTGCCAAGTAAGCCTTCTCTGGGGAACAGGAAAAGACTCCGAGGTCCCCAGGTCTCCCTGTCCAGCCTGGCTGCCGTCTGGGCTCTGCACCACACTGGTTTGGGGACCCATGAGCTTCTAGGTCTGAAGATGGTTGATCTAGTACAGGGCAAGGAAAAGGAAGGAGAGAGCACCCCCGTTCACCAGAGCATCTTAACCTTTGGGGGCAGTGGGGAGGCGCTAGTGGGGCACCACCACCAGCCTCAACCATGACAAGCTTCTAGCTGGGGTTTCCAGCAACAGAGGACGGGGATCCTGGTGGCTAGACAGGCTGTAGTACTGGGTTTACTGAAGAAGCCACCTGCTTGGCCACTTTTCCTAATGTGTGTGCCCCTGTCGTCCTCCGAAAGGAGCCCTGGTGCCATCATGGTTGCCTGTTGGGTTACTATCCACAGGGCAGCCGTCTGAATCCACCAGCCACCACGAGGGAGAAAGGCAGGGCTCTCAACCCTGACCAAACATCTTTCAATGCACAGCAGAAAGTTCTACCTGGTTTTACTGGGCTGCTATAAGTCAGCATCAACTTGAGGGGCAGTAATTTTGGTTTCTCATCCTCTACATCAGTGACCAGTAACAGAGCAGCAGCTTCTACCAGAACATGTCCAGTGATACACTGTGGCTAGCATTAGTGCTGTGGGGCACGGCCAAGGGAAGGGCTTAGGGTTGGCTGGGCTGCTTAGTAGCTGCCCTTACCTGAGCCTGCTGGCCACGGTCACTGGCTATTCAGGCCCGATGCTGCCAAGCAATCTCATTGTCCCAGAGGTAAGCCAGACTGAAACAAACTCACTGCCATGGATAATGGCAACTGATAATGATCTGATACAACTTCCCCTAGGAGCTTCCCAGATTGTAAAGCTCCATGCAGAGTAGAAAGTGCCGCTTTCTCCCTCACAGTGTCTGGTGGTTTCAAATGCCTGAAATTACGGTGAACAGTCCATGGATTAACCACTGTGTCATCAGGGGTCCCTGTCCAGAGAAGTTAGGAAATCTAATTATGCAAAACCTCCCGATTTTTACATTTGGTCTCCCCACACTCCTCCTTCCAGCTCCCTTGCCACCTTGAACTATGAGGGCTGACCAAGCCTTTTGAAATGGTCTTACTTGTCTCCTCCCACTGCAAAGAGGGAAACTGGGCACGGAATCAGCTAGAAAGTTGCCTGGTGTGGTAGTTGCATAATCTATTGTCAATTTGAGACATGAGAATGAAGGGGCGGAGGTTAGCCTGTCAATCAGGTCGCAGTTTGCTGAGCTCTTTTGGAGGTGGCACAGGAGATAAATAGCTCGCTGGAGGCAGGACACAGACTCACTTCCTGTGAGACATTCCTGTTGAGAAGACTCATGGAACCTGGGATCTTCCTGCACTTGGCGCCATCGCATGTGTTGCATGAGACTGGAGTGGATTCTATTGATTGGTACTGGACAAATGGGCTAATATCGGATGTATGGACTTGATCTGGACTGGACTGGGATGGCTTCACAATATTCCATTGCTCTTGTATATAAACCTTTAACGCACATATGAGTGTCTAATTGTTTCTCTAGTCAACTCAGACTAACACCTCTAACCAAAGGTGTGGACTAGGTTAGTGGCAAAGTCGTGCCTGCACGTAGTTCAGATCAATGCAAAGAAAGTCTACTCCATAATGCACGTCCTCGTCAGAGCTGGTGGTGAGCATATCATATCATGGTGGTGGTGTCTATTAAAGAGAGGCTCAGATAGCCTGGGAAGGATGGTAATTTTAGCCCAGCTTATTGGGAAAGGTCTTTGGGTCTTGCATGTACTCCTCTATGTTGAAGGGGCAGGGCTTGAGTCTCTTGAAAACCGTTGTATTTTTGTATCCCCTCCCACACCCAAAGCACTGCCCTCAAGGCAATTCTGACTCACAGCCATTCTGCGATCAAGCCACTCTGACCCCATAGGACAGCGAAGCCCTGCTCCATGCCTGATGGCCTCATCTTCCACCCTTCAAGCAGCAGGTGGGTTTGAGCCGCCAACCTTGTGGTTCACAGCCCACCCTAACCCTACGCTTACCTCACTGGCCCCTGGGGCTTATTTTGTATCCCACATTCCCTTTAGGACATATCAGGAGGGAAATCTCCTGCCTTATTAGATAAAAGCAAAGCAAAACAACTCGTTAAGGTCCCTTGCCTTTTCAGGCTGCAGTCCAAGATATTAATTAAAACTCTGAAATTGATTTACTACCTATGTCTTCCACTTGCTCTGCTCCAGTCTGGAACCTGCGGGAAGAGGGGAGCAAGTGGGTTTCATTCATCTCCCTCTGCTTCTCCCCTCCTTTTCTGGGACCCCAGATTTTGAGCCCTTCTGGAGCCCTCCTGGAGCTAGGTGGTACAGAAGGGGGCTGAATTGGGGGGCAGGACTCATGAGGGCAGAAAATCTTGCTTACACTGGCACCATCAGCAGCTGGCAGGGTATCCTCTGGCCTGGTAGATGGGTCTCTCTGCCAGAAGCCCCCAGGTGGAGAGTAGCCTCAGGGAGGTGCTGGCATCCATCATGGGTAGCCATGCCAGCCCCCAGTCCACAGTCCAGCCTCATGGGCTGCCATCCGCGGGACCTTCCTTAGGAACTGGGTCTGGGTCACATGCATTGTGCCCTGACGCCTCACCTGCAGTTTGATTCTGGTGGAGATGGCTTACCGCTGCTCTTGGACTTCATTCCCTCATCTGTCTGTGAAGAACTAATCAAAAGACCTTGCCCAGGTGCCTCCCTGCAGGCCAGGAGCAAACAGACCCTCTGACGGGGAGGAGGCATGAGAGGGGATGCTTTTCCTCTCTGCACCTACCTGAACTGCAAGCAGAAAAGCAAAGCCACTTCCTGGTGCTCCTGAACCCTGAGTTTGTGCCCCAGGTGTGCCACTGGCCAGAGGAAATGAGAAACCTTCCTGCCCACCAGGCTTCTCCTAACCCCTCTGCCCCTTACCCCCACCCCTATACACCTGAAGGTCAGTATGCCCTGGTTCCTTCCCAAACCTACCCTTTCTCCCCAGGTTAGCATGGGGACCACAGGAACAACAGTCAAGGGAGGCCTGAGGGCATGTGAGGGTGGGGGAGGCTTGGGGATGTGGGCCAGGTGGCCTCTGCATTTTCTCCTCTACTTCCTGCCCGCCCCCACTGCCCACCCCACCCCACGCCACCCTAGCCTAGTCACCCAACACAAGTCCCTGTGGATGGGGAGCTGGCATGGCTGGAGGTGAGGACCCAAGGGCCCCGTCAGTGTTAGACAGTCAGTGTTAGAAGAGAGCCCTGCTGGAACCCATACTGGCATTGGGTGGGAAGGGAAGGGAAGGGAAGACCAGCCACGGGACCTTGGGTCTCCCTGCTCATCTATCCAGGAGATGAGGGGAGC
The DNA here is from genome assembly GCA_004026705.1 of Nesogale talazaci. NCBI lineage: Eukaryota > Metazoa > Chordata > Mammalia > Afrosoricida > Tenrecidae > Nesogale > Nesogale talazaci. The sequence goes on along the minus strand of PVJH01009843.1, from coordinate 35,819 downwards.
CTCTGCTCTTCCTTACTGCCTATGCCCCGGACACCCTTGTGGGTTAGCTGGTAGAAGCAGGCTGTGGGGTGGAGTCAAGATTGATCATCACGAATTCCTGCTCTTTCTTCAAGCCAATGCTGTGAAGGCTGGGAAGTCACCGGGGCCAGTCAACCATTGCCCAAGGAGATGGGTCAAACCAGGAAACGTTCCAGGAAGGCTGCCCTGACATGGCCTGCTCACCTGACCCCTTGGCCCCCAGTCCACTCTGCAGACTCCCACTGGCCTCTGCTCTGGTCTGTGGCACAGGCCTCGACAGTGTGGGCATAACTGGTCCCTGTGCTCACCCTTCTTTTTCACCCCTGTCATCCTGCATGCATTTGACAGCTGCGGAGTGAGCGATCAAACCAATGAATGAATGACTGCATCCAGTAGGAAGTAAAGATGGGTGAGACTGGAGGGAAGGCCCGAGTCACGTGTTCATATCTGCAGGTGAGTGCCTGTGGGCATGAAGTGATCTGTCAGAGGGGAAATGCCCAAGATAAGACCGAGATTCCCCAAGCCCTGGTACTCTGAAGGGGGAGGGTCATGTGCTGCTGGGGCTGGGAGGGGCAGACCCAGCCCACAGCCCGCTGCTCTGGGAGGAGGAGGAGATGAGAGTAAGATGGAGAGGAACAGAACCTGTTGGAAACGGGAGTGTCAAACCAAGCTGGTCTCCCCCAAACTCACAGCTCGAGAGCCATTTTCTGCCTAATCCAACCTGGCTCACTCCACCTGCAAATGCAGCGAAGTTCACCACTGTGAACTCCTAGACCCATTCTGGGGGTGCCCAGCAAGGCTCAGGTGAGGTAGACCAGGCCCATCGACACTCACGCTGCCCCTGAGTCTCCCTTCTGTACAATGAAGGAGTGCACCATGGGCTGGGAAGGAGAGAGCCCGGCTTCCGTATGGAGGGGGATGGGTCAGATTGCTTGGAATCAACTCCAGGACTCAATGGGCCAGTTGCTGACTGATTCATGGTCTCAGTTTCCCCAGCTGTAAACTGGGGATCCTATCTCCTGGGGTTGGTATGAGGTTTGACTAAAACAATCCAGCCTGGGACATCATCAAGGCCTCTCGAGGTAGGTGCTGTTATTCTCCAGACTCTGCATGGATGAGGGGACAAGAGGACCTTGGTCTCAGTGAGCCTATCTTCTGTTTCACTGTCTTCTGGGTGGAGATGGTGAAAGAATGCCCAGCCTCCTCCTCGACTTCACCAGTGAACAAATCAACATCTCCGCTCTCTCTCTCATCTCTAGGAAGGCGAGCAAGCCCATAGCACAGATGAGGAAAGGTGTGTCTTGGGGAGGATGGGAGTGACAGGAAGGATCTGACCGACTTGTGGCTGGGGAAGCTTTCTTTTGATTTGGACTCTGAGGCTGGGACTGGGAGGAGGAGCTAGCCATCAGGGAAGGGAGGAAGGAGGGGAGGGAGACTACTCAGTCCAGCTCGGCAACCCTCATTATCCACCTGACTTCTTCCTCCTTCTGAACAGCAGGTACCAGATCCTAATGCCATAATCACCTGCCTGTTTGAGGAGAAAATTGGACTAAAATGGCCCAGAGCTTTCAGCCAAGAGAGTCCAAGAAAGGGGGAGGTGACCAGCAGCACAGAGGGTGCTGGGGAGAAGGACAGATTGTGTGTAGGCAGATGCTGCATTGTGAAGACCCGGGTGGGTGGGCCCCCAGGCCCAAGCAAGCTGCTAGGACACAGGAGTCTAGAGTCAGGTCTCCTGCTACTAAAACCACCTGATCTCCCAGTGTCAACAGGACCTGGCACCAAATTCACTTGGGGAAAACTAGGACCTCAGGCCCTCAGACTACCCCTCCCCTGAAAAGGAGCCTGCCTTGAACACGCTCCCCCTGGTTCAGTGACCTCGGCCTTGGCCTCAGAGAGGGAGACCCTCTCTGCAAAGCCAGGGGGAGACTTGTACTCTGCCTCTTGGGAAGCCCTTCCCTGCCTGGTGGTGTGACCAGCCTCACCCAGGCCAGTCAGGCTGAGATGAGAACCAGGTTGGAGGAGGAGGTGCAAGCCTTTGGAGGTGGTGGGGCTGGGGCAGCCAGGGAAGCTCTGGGCTGTTTGGAGGGGAGAGGGAATCAGCCAAACCAATGCGCACCTGGAAGGGAGTTAGACTGGGAGCTTGAGATGTGACGCAGTAGGAAGCAAGCCGCTGTGATTCCAAACCAGTGATTCTCCTGTGCATATAAAGAGAGACAGTCATATCATGAAAATGGCTCTCACAGAGGTAAAAGTAGGCAACTCTGGTGCAGGCAGATTCTAAGCTCAAAGGTTTGACATTAAGTTGGAGGCATTTCCCGATGTATGTCTTTTTGGGGATTGATGAACCAGGAGCAGCAGGAAAACCTCAGCCCGGTGGCTGCCAAAGCAGATGAATCCCGGGTCAGACGGTCAGATTTGCCACTGGAGAGGTCAATGAACCCAAGGTCGGCGAGTCAGATGGCTCCCAGGATGAGCAGGCAATATGGCAGGCCATACTCATGAATCCAAAGAACCAGAAAGTGAAGCGCCAGATGCAGGATCCAGCTGCAGCAAAATGCTGGAAAGCTTTTTCACAGTGTCTACTTCTGGAGGCGGCAGACCTCCTCCCTGAAAAAACTTCCATTCAGCAGTATCTGGGCTGTAACCTGCCCAAAGGGGTTGTGTTCCCTAATCTTCTTACAGCTTATTGGTTGTTCAGAGCATAGACCATCGAGGAATTGATTACTTTGTGTTATGTCACATCATAAGGGAGGACTGGGCCTGAATTGCTAAATCACAGTGATTCCTGGTCCAAAAGTTGACCTCCCCCCCCAAAAAAAAAATACCCCAAAAAACTATCACAGGAACTGTTGCGGATTTTAGAGCAAGGGAATGGCTCAGTTAAGTTAGCAAGAACAGACCTCACTCTACTTCTGAGAGTGAGAGCGAAAACAGTGAGTGGGTGAACATGAGGCTTAGAAATCAGTGTGTGTGTGTGTGTGTAGGGATTCTGGCCTAAGAAAGTTGCAAAGCGGAGGGATAACTGCCTTTCTTAAAGAAAAGGAGGGGTTGGTAGGGGTGGGTTTGGTTGGAATGAAGATCTATACAGAAGAGGCTGATTTTTTACGCATGTCAATCTCCACTCATGGCAACCCCACAGACCAGTGTAAAACTGCTCCTGCAGCTTTCTGAAACTTGAACAAGTAGAAAGCCTCCATATCTCTCACAAAGCAGCTTCTGGTTTGGGGCTGCTGACCTTAGGGATAGAAGCCCAACCCAGAACTCACTATGCCACCAGGGCTTCTGATTCCTACCTAGGCTTTGGGTTTGGGTAATATGAGGGGTGCTGGGGCACTTTGTAGAGCCAAGAGCACTTCGGTGTGCTCCATTTTGGAAGGACTGATGGCAAAGGATCTGTGACCTATCAGCATGCAGACGTCCAGCAGGTGGTTGGAGAGATGATGGGTGTAGGACTCAAGTGGGGATCTGGACCTACTGTTGTCAAATAGATGGTGCCTGAGACCCTTGGAGAGAGAGCGGAGCTCAACTAAGCCAATGTGAAGTGTGAGGCCTGGAGGACCCCCTGGTGGGGGTGGGCGACATCTCTAACCACATGGGACCTGCTTTATGGAGCCATTTGCTGCGTTTCCAGTGTAAGGAATGGTGAAAGCTTGGCAAGAGTCAGAAGCCAAACTCTGGGGTTTGTGGTCATTTCAGGGAGGGGCGAGGAAGACACTGCAAGGCTGGGACAGCAAGCCTGGCCACAGGGGCAGAGAAGACGAGCAAGGGACTGAGGAGGGCAAGGGACCAGGGTCACAGAGATGGAGCAGGTGGGGCAGGAGTCTGCCAGGCAACTCACACCATGGGATCAGGTGACCAAAAACCACACAAACAAACCAGGCTTCAGAAGCCAAGCGTGGTCTCTGATGGCTGGCACCCTTGGGGTAGGCTGGACCCCCCACAAGCCCCAGGGAAGCCTTTCTTCTTATGCTTATGCCATGGCAGGGCTGATTTGACAGCATCGGTACCCACTTGTAGCCTATCTGTCTTCCTACCTAGTGTCCTCTTTTTCTGCCCAGCGTCTGAGTCAGAGCATCAGACCAACACAGGCCAGAGTGCCCACTGGATTTCTGTACACTGGCTGGAAATCCAGGGCTCCCCTACTCTAGGAAATAGGAGCAGCACAGATTGAACGCTGCTGGTAGGAAGTACCCGTGGATGGGCTTTGGTGCTTGGGCTTGGAGATTCTGGCTAGGACTTGACACTGAAGCAGTAGCAAGGTCCACCAGTTCTCTCTCAACCACATTGGCCACAAAAGCACTGCTTGGAGTGGGATGTGGGAGAGAGTGAGTGGCTTAAGCACAACCATGCATGGTTACAGACCTGCCAAAGGCTCAGGGAGTTGTCAGTACCCTCGGGGGCCGAGAGCTGATGACATCCCCTCCTGAAGTCTATGTAGGAGGCACCAAGCATCCTGAGCTGTGGCTGAGTCATCCTTGCAGCCACTGGGGCCAGAACAGTCAGTCCCTGCCAGTGGACAAGAGCTTATCTGGGCCATCCGCCTGCCCGCCCAGGTCTGCTGTGATCACTTTGAGGAGACCGTGTCTCTGGCGTTTCCCAGCAACCCTGCTGAGCTGGACTAGGGGGCAGGGTTGAAATGCATGGCCTTCCTGGACCAGTCCAGAGGTCTTGCGTCTTGGAGGCAGAGGGAGTTCCTGGGTCTGAAGAGGGAAGGGACTCAGGTTGCCAACCCAGTAGCTCTTGTCAAATGCAAACCCTGGATGGCACTCCTTTGTTCAAGGGCACCCACACTCCAGCCCCCTGGGGGCTATCTGTCCTTCTCAGAGCAGGAGTGCCAGGGAGGAAACCTGGCATGGGTGGGCAGAGGTCTGAAGCCTGGCATGGTCTCTTTAGAGCACTGCTTTTCAAACATTCTTGGGCCTCATCCAGAAGCTCAATGGATAACGCCATGAAGATAGATAAAGTCACTCTGATGGCAGTGGGGGGTGGATCTGGGCCCCGTCTCATGTTCTCTACTGCCTGCCTGCCCATCTTGTCCGCTGGAGTATCCTTGAACTCCCACAGTTCTAGGAACACAATTTCATCGATGCAATCTCTCTGCATGGTCCCTCCTACCTGCCCTTTGTGCAGATAAATCCATGGAGGTTTCAGATGAAAGGGAGATAGGTTCAAGGCTGCTGGTGGCAGAGTCAGGGCATGTGCTCTGTTTCCTGCATCCTTCTAACCTGGGTCTTCCCAGGGGCCTCGATGGCACCTGAGCTCTCTGCTGGCTAATTGGATTTCAATGCCTTTGTTTAAAGCAGTCATTGTGTTGCCTTAATTATGAGTCTCAATATCCCTAAGCACCTTAAATCTGCTCTGCAGGCAGGCCGGGTTGAATGAGCATCATCAACAAAATTCTTATGCTCCCCTTGTGTCTGGCTCTGGCCCCCCCGTGGAGGAAACTAAGAGGATGAGTCTGGGCCTTGTGCTTTAAGGGCTCAAAGTCAAGTGGGGGTGGGAGCAAGGAGAGAGGCCAGGAGACTTCTGGACATGGTTAAGGAAGCTATAGGTAGGCAGGTAGGAGGGAGGAGGTCTGGCATTGTGTCACATGGAGGGCAGTGTAGCTGATGTCCTCGGGCTGGGTGGCAGGTCATCTGGCTGGCTGCAGAGGAAAGGCAGGTGGGCCCCTTTTCCTGTGACTGTGGGGTATTAAGAATTGGGCATCATGGCCTTCAGCGAGATTCCTGACATCTGTGCCTTCTGAGACCTGGGCATTAAAAAAGTACTGCCCTCAAAATCCAGAAGTAGTATTCTCCCCTTCCCAAAACCAAAACACCAAGTGCACTGTCAAGGAATCCATGCCAACCCTATAAAGTTAAGGTAGAACTGTCCCTGTGAGTTTCACAGCCTCCTGAGACTGTGACCTTTTCTGGAAGTAGAAACTCACATCTTTCTCCCAAAGTGCTGTTGGTTTTGAACTGTTCATCTTGTGAATTGCAGTCCAATGTGTAAGTAACTATTCGGCTACCCGAGTTTCTTCCACCCGGGAGAAAAACCCACAACCATTGTATCAATTCCAACACATCGTGACTGTGACCTGATGTCATGTTTCTGAGATAGTAAATCTTCATGGGAACCAGGCTCCCAGGATCCATCACCGGTCAGTCAATTTGCCTTATACACAGCCTCCACCCCCACCCCAGTGTCCACCAGGCCTGTGTGTTGCTGAACAAGTTTTGGTGGAGCTTCTAGACTAAGATGAGCTGAGAAGAATAGCCTGGTGACTTGCTTCTTAAAATCAACCAAAGAAACCCCCCTTGAATCACAATAGTGCAATTGGTGATGAGGACGGTGCTGGCAGGTTCCTTCGAGTATGGGGTTGCCTCGAAGTGTCGTGACATGTGTAACATGTTCATTCATGCAAAAATCCTAGGGCTGCCCCCTGCAAAGGCCCTGTAACCATCATTCATGAAGATGGTGTGTTACAGGAGTCTGGGTGAGTGCTGCACTTGAGAAGGGGTGCTGTGTTGTGAGGCTGGGCTGGGCTGACTTCTCAGTCTGGTGGTCAGTCATGACCACCCTGCTCCTTGAAGATGCGGCCCTGATTGGGGAAGCCACTTACTTGGTACTCTGGTCTTTGCTCCAACTCTGAGGACTTCTGGCAGGCCCACATCTTCTCCGGACCTCTGTCGTTGCATTTGATTGATAGGGAACATGTGATCAAGTGCCCAGTGTTACTGTCAGGAGCATCTGAGATCAAAGTATCAAATGCTTATCTCTCGCTCTCTGGCCCCTGGGAGGGGTTCGGAGAACACAAGTCCCGCCCCGGAAGAGGATGGGTGAGAGTGCCCCGAAGAGGAGGCATCTCAAGGAAGAAGTGGTAGTATCAGCAGCTGAGAGAGACAGAAGCCTTTCGAGATGCCTTTCAAGAGGCCCAAGTGGGACGGGGAAATGGTCCACTCATCCTCTCATTGGTTCCCTGGCATCCATGTTGGGTCCCTGGCCTAGGTCCTGGGTCCTGACAGTCCTGACGAGGACCCATGAGAGCTTCCAGAATAGAGAGGCCAGGCTGTAGACATTCATCCAAATGAACCCAAAAGAGAAGGTCCAAAACAGGGGTGGTGGTGGTGGTGGTGGTGGTCATGGTGATGGCGGTGATAGCGGTGGTAATGGTGGCTGTGGTGATGGGGGTGACAGTGATGGGTGTGGTGGGAATGGTGATGGTGATTGTGGTAGGGTGATCGGTATACTTTTAGCTAGAGAAGATGGCCTCTTTTGGGTCATCCAGTGAAGTTTATCGAAGATTTAAGAAGTAGGATGGTGGGCTTGAAAATATAAATATTAATCTGAGAAGTTCAATACCCCAAACTCCACTCCCATTGAGCCAATTCAGGCCCTATAGGATTGGCAAGAACTGCCCCTGTGGATAGTATTGAACTTCTGACTTTGTGGTGTGCAGTCCAACACATAACCAGTTACAGTACCACCTAATGCTGTAATGTCTGTATTGTTATGTTGAGCATTCACAGTGCTCGGATGAGCAAAGGTCTGTGCTCCTCCATGGTTCAGTGCATCTTGGCCCAACTGGATGAACCTCCTTGCTCATGTCCAAGTGGTAACGGGTGCCAGTCAGACCTCAAGGTCAGACTCTATCCAATTCGAATGGGAGTTGCAAAGTCAAGGAGAGGGCTTCTCTGTTGCCAGAGATGTGGAGTGAGTGGCTTTGAGCCATCGCGCTGATGAGTTCAGATTTACCCAAGAAATCACCAGCGGGTCTTGCCATTAACCACAGAATCATCACTGTGGAAGCTGAACTTATGTCTATCCTCCCAAGACACCATTTATAGTGTATTTATGTGTACTTGACACACACCCTTCCTCTAACGCTGCATCTTCTCTGCCATAGGAGTGCTTTTGTTTTCTACGCTGAGGGTTAAGAGCAGTTCAGAAAGAATAGATCCAGGCACACACATTGCTTGAAGGGCACCCTGTGTGGAGGGGAGAAGTGGAGGGGGTCGGAGGTCATGAGGGATGAGTGGAGAGGGTGTGAGTGTCCAAGAGGATGTCTGTCGCTCCACTCCCCTCCTTGGAAGTCATCGGGCTCTGGAGCAGTCCGGGCTCACGCAGAGTCTTTTGCACAATCCCTGCACAGCTTCAAATAATGCAGCCCACGGTGGTATTTGGAAATACAGACCAAAGTTCTAGGACCTCAAACCCAAGCCCATCGTCATATAGCCTGTTGTCACTCATAGTGACCCTATAGAGGTCACTTGGTGTGCGTGCGTGTGTGTGTGTGAGAGAGAGAGAGAGAGAGAGAGAGAGAGAGAGAGAGAGAGAGAGAAGGGATGCTTGAGAGAGGAGGTGATGATGAGGGAGGCAAAAGCTTGGGTGAGAGCGACTTAGCCCTTCCTTCCCTTCTGCTGGGGCTGCTGCTCAGGGCTGGAGCTTTGCTCAGATTGCTTCTCGCTAAGGAGACAGGCCTCTTCTCCGGCACGGCTGCTGCTGACATGTTTGGTGTTCTTCTGGCGGGATAATGAGCCTGCTTGGGAGCGGGCTGACAGCTTGGGTGGAGGCTGGGGGCGGTGGCAGCTCCAGTGCTCCTGCTCGCTCTCTGGAGAGGAGCAGATGCCGCCAGGGACCTGCCCGTGTCTGTGTGACAGCCTCAAGCAGGTGGGGATTTCCACTTGCCCCAGGAGCAGGAGCAGGTGCGGAGCAATCTCACTCAGGGCCTGGGTGGCTCCTCTCTCCACCCAATTGACTCTGAGCACACACACACACACACACACACACACTCCCTCTCCTGGAAGCAGCCCATCCAGCCCCCCGCCCCCCCACCCTGGGTGCTTCCCAGGTGCCAGGAGCTGGGAGTGTGTGTGTGTGTGTGTGTGTGTGTGTGTGTGCCCCCGGCTCCCACCTGGCCTGCTTTCCTTGGTGAAGATCTGCACAGCATCTGCACCAGCCCCACCACCTGGAGGGGCTGACCCTCGGCGACAGCGCTTGTGCAGGTCCTGGCTGGGCAGCCAGGTGGGGGCTGATTCCTGTGCTGGGGGCTGACGGAAGGCGGCTGTGAGTGTTCTGAAGACAGATCATGGGTGTCCTCCTCCTCGACTTCGAGGGCCAGACCCAAGGCTTTGTCCCGGGCTGCGTTTCAGAGCACGTGCTGAAGGATCATTTCAGTAGAATCACCTTCAAGCAAACTATACTTCGAGGGTCCCGGTTCGCTGCCCGTCTCTGGCCCCTGAGTGTCTCAGGGAGGCTGCAGTGGGCTCTTTGCCATTCTCCTCCCCTCCCCTGCCTCCCCAGCTGTCAGAGAGACCCTTTCTGTGCACATCTCACTCCCACCCCTACACACACACACACACACACACACACACACACACACGTTTTCCTCCCATGTGGACGCAGCTGCCCAGGCCCAGGCAGCTTGAGTGGTCCGATCCTGGGTGCTGCTGCGCCTTCTCAGCACTGTCTTTACTCCGCGCATGGTCCTTGTAGAGGTGACAGGTCCCAGATTCAGCCCAGCATCCATCTCCAACGTCTGCTCATTCACTTTCTGCACTCAGAGCTGCCATTTCCAACAGACCTCTGTCCTCCCGAGAGCCTCGGCTTATGGGGGACTTTAACCACGCCTCTGGCAGGTGCAAACCCCTAAAACCAAACTCACTGTCACCGAGTGGCCGCCGCCTCATGGTGACCCAAGAGGCCGGGGCGAAAGGCCCCTGTGGGTTTCTGAGACCGACTCTGGGGGCAGAAAGCTCGTGTTCTCCCCAGGCCAGGAGAAGTGGCTCACATTCTGAGATGTCAACCCAAAGGTGGATGGCTGGAGGGACCCCCTCCCCCGAGGTCCTTCGGAAGGAAGCCTCGTTCTGAACAGGCAGCCATGGAAACCCAGTGGAGTCCAGTTCTACCCTGGCTCATGTAAGGTCCCCAGCGGGGGGATACATTTGATGACAACCATTTTCTTAAAAAGAAAAAGAGTCTGATTTTTTTTTTTTTCAGAGATCATTTCAGATCTCCAGAGGGACACACTGGGAAGGCTGAAGATCCCAGCCCACAGGCCTCTGTACCCTCAGCTGGGCCTGCCTGGATGGCAGCTCCCAAGGTCATCAGCCCACCTGGCCTGGGCAGCGGGCACACTGGTTCTGACCGTATCTCCCAGCTAGCACCCTCAGGGATTGGCTGTGTATCAGGCCACCACCCCAGATCACTTCTGAGCCCCCACCTGCTCAGCGGGCATCTGTGAGGCCCAAGCAGTGTGTGTATGGGCTGTGGTCCCGGGAGAGACCCCCCTGGCACAACCTGCCATATGGCCCTCGTAGCCGTGCGGAGCTGGCCTCCTCTTTGTGGTCTCCCAGGCAACGCAGAGCTGCCTGTCAAGCTTGCTGCCGAGGCCTGGCTCCCACACAGATCTTTAGAGCCACACAGACATGGCTGATGGCAGGATCCCGGGCGAGGCCCAGCCTCCCCAGCTGTCATAGGGAGCAAGTCAGACAAAGGCTGAGTTGGGGGAGTGGTGGCTGCCGGAGCCAGGGGGCCTGGGAAAGTAGCTCAGAGGTCCTGCTGCCCCTCCCACCCATCCCGCCCTCCTTACACTGCCTGCTCAGAGACCCCATATTCCCTTTGGGGCTCTCACAGCCCAGGGACTCAGTTTCCCCATTTTCAAGGCAGTATATGTGTGTGTGTGTGTGTGTGTGTGTGTATGTGTGTGCCCATGAGAGTCAAGTGAGACAAAAGCCTAGCTGGATGTCAGAGGTCTGTGGCATGGGCCCTGAAACAGGCTTTGATGGCCACCCCAGCTGCCCACCAGACGCCGACTGGTGGGCATCTCCAGAGCAGTTATTAAGCAAAACATTCAAGGCCACTTGCTCCCAGGTCTAGAAACCGCCCTGTGCTCCTGGTGAGGAGTCTTCTCTAGAAGACTTTGCTCTTGAAGCCTCTCCTTGCCAGTTCCAGCCTTGGACCCCGGGCCACCCTGCTAAGATTCCAGCCCCTCACGCATCTAGATAATGATTCCATCTGGGTTCCCGGCCAGCTGGAACCGGCAGGGGCATGCAGGGGCTGGACAGGAAGAGGAACTCTTGGGAAATCCTGTTTATGCACCTGATAGCACTCCTGGGACAAGGACAGAGGAAGTAGGTGCCTTCCACTCCCAGCAGATTCCCAGGTTGGGGTTGGGGGTGCCCCACAAGGGCGCCAGGTAAAGGTTTGGGAATTGCCCACCCAGTTTGGGTGGCACAGGTGTCCAGCCAGGCCCTTGATCCATTAAGGGCACTGAAATGGGGTGTGGGCAGGCAGGCCAGCCTGCCGTGAGCACCATGGCTCCTTTGTGGGCTGTAGAGAAGATGCCCTGTTCCTGTAAGAGCAGGGGACCTGGTCCCTCACCTCCACAGAGTTCACTTTGCAGAGCAGCAGCCCTCATGCTGAAAGTAGGGAAGCAGTGTCTCTCGCCAACCTCCCCGAACCCTAAGTGTGGTTCCTGGCTGGAGCAAACTGACCAGCTCCGGCACCCTGGAGACTGAGACCTGGACTCTTTCAACGTATCCCAATTGAAATAGACTAAAATATAACATATTTTATTCAGCCTTTATTCAGTGCCTGGAGCCCTGGTGGCTTAGTTGGAGGGCACCAGCTGCTCTGAGGGAGGACGATGAGGCTTTTTATCCCTGGAAAGGGTTTCTGGCTGTTGTACACAGGGTTGTTTGGGGTCAGACCCGAGTCCATAGCATCCATCACCACTACCACCACCACCACCATCAACACCACCTTCACCAACACCACTTCTATCACTCCCATCACCACCACCACTACCACCACCACCACCTCCATTTCCACCTCCACCACCACCACCAATAACAATAACACCTTCACCAACATCATCTCCATCTCCACCACCACCACCACCCCAACAACAACAACAACAACAACAACACCTTCACCAATATCACCTCCACCTCCACCACCACCACTACCCCCCCCAACAACAACAACAACAACACCTTCACCAATATCACCTCCACCTCCACCACCACCACCACCACCACCAACAACAACAACAAAAGAGTTACAGTCTCAGAAACCCACAGGGGCAGTTCTACCCTGTTCTGTAGGGTCTTTCTAAGTTAGAATTAACTCCATGGTAGAATTTTGTTTTATGGTTGACTCTGTGTCTCAAGAGTGGGTTCCACGTTGGCTGCGAACAGCAAGGCCAAGCGTTCAAAACCACGATTGCTCCAAGGGAAAAAGAACTAGTCCCGGAAACCCCAGCAGGGCGGTTCTACTCTGTCCTGTGGAATCGCTCTGAGCGAGAACAGACGGGATGCTCTGGGCTGGCGCCCAGGCCGAAGGAGCCCTGGTCACTCAGAGGTTAGGTCAAAGGGCAGTGCTTCAGACATAGCTGCTCCTTGGTGGGGAAAGACCTGGGCATCTAGTCCTGTAGCGACTGCCTTCGCTGTGCAGTTAACCCCCGCTCAGAGCAGCCCCGCTCTCAGGAACTGCCCCAGAGAGTTTGCTGGGCTGAAGCATCCCATGGTGGGAATGAGGGGAGGTCCCTGAGTCTGCACAGATGGCTGTTTGGGAAGGAAACTGCGGGGTAGCTCTGCTCTGTCCCTCCAGGTCAGAATTGACTCAGTGGCGTGCAGTAACTACAACTCTATGTCTGGTGCCCGGGGGGCAGTGACGAATGAGAGGGGCCAGGTCCTCATTGGCCCGGGACTTGTATTTTGGAGGGAAAAGAGTGGCAACAGACAAGCATTATTGGGTGGTAGGCAGGATCTTACACTATAAAACCAATCTCTCTGCCGACTCCTCGTGAGCCCCTCCCTGTGGATTTCCAAGACCGTAACCTTTATGGGAGTAGAAAGCCCAGCCTTTCTCCCATGGAGCTGTTGGTGGTTTTCAACAGCACACCACGAGGCTCACAGGCCAACTCATAACCACTACACCCCTCCCCCCTCCCCCAGGGCACCTCTCTTAAACTATACCAAAGGGCTGTGCTAGATGACAGTCCGGAAAACCCCCCACCCGGAGCCTTCAGCTGAGCCCTTTGTGAGGTGAGGATAAGAGGGAAGAGCATGGGACTCGGAGGCCCTGACAGTGCAGTCCCAGGGAGTGAACGAGCTGTCTCAGAACTACCCACAGGCAGACTGGGCTGGAGGACATGGCAGGCAAGCGGGGAGGCTGGTTTCCCCGTGCCTCTGTAACAAAAGATCACAAGGTGGTGGCTTTTCAAGAAAGATTCGGAAGCGAGGAGTCCATATCTAGTGATTGGCTGTAGACGAGGGAGTCCCCTTGTAAGTAGTTCTTGGCTTGCCCATGGCCTCTTTTCCTGTATACCTGTTTCTCTCATAGCGGTGGGAGAGGGGGGGACCTGTGTTCTGTAAGGGACCACTCAACGCTGTGGGGTCATAGGCCCCGTCCTTCTCAGGGATGACCTCATTAAAGTAACACAAGAAAACCCTCATTTGCAAACAGGTCACATTCCCAAGCTTAGGGGTCAGGACCTCAACATAACAGGATTCAATCGAGGCCAGGTGCCCATGACTCTGTTGGTGCAAGGAGGGGTTTGGAACGTATCCTCAGTCCAATGCAAAGCAATCAGAGGGGTTTCATCGGAGGAGATTAGAATGGTGATTGGACATCAGGTGCGATTTTCTCCTCTGAGGGATCATTCAACAGGGCCTGGGGACAAAGGGATGGGGACCGTGTCACCAGGGGGCAGGGTACTGCTGGCACTCGGTGTATGGAGACGAGGATACTGCTAGTCTTCCAGAACTCATAGGATCCAGTCTAGGGATGGAACAGAGCCCACAGTGGGGTAAGACGCCATGCCCAGGCAGCCACTCAGACCAGAGGAGGGCCCTGGGGATGGGAGGAGTCTTTTGTGTCACTCGGCAATGAGGACGTCTTCCCTTCCATCTGATGATGGCATCCTGTTTTCACAGTGACCCTACAGTTCTTCCATATAGCGAAGTCGACCCATTCATCCACATCTTTCTTATGGCTTGAAGACAGAATTGTATTGGGGAGTGAGGGTGTGACCCTCTCTTAAATCTAAAGGAGTCGTGGTAACACTCTGGTTCAACACCAGGATGTTAGCTTACCTGTCGGCTGTTCAAACCATCTGCCTCCTCCCACTAACATCCGCAGCCTCAGAAACTCTGAAAAGTGGTTCTTCTCTGTCCCCCAGGGTCCCTATGAGTCTGAATGGATGGCTGTGGGCTTAGCTGGTTTGACCTTCAACTTATCAGCCCAGGGCACCCCCAGGTCATCTCAGGACTCCGACAAAGGCTGGAACTTAGGGCCCACAATGATGCCTGGGTGAAGTCTCTGATTTGAGCTCCTAGAGACCTACCTCCAGGCTTGGAAGCTTCCAGCTGCCTCCTCTCATCCCTGCCGTCTCTCTCCATTGACAGAAACATCTTTGCCTCCAGAGAAGTATTTACAAGAGCACTTGCTTCTGGCTTGGCAACTTGCTTGTTGTACCTGGCTCCTGACCACATCCTGACCTGGTTTCTGGGCCAGTCTGCCCTCTGCTCACTCTCTGGGGCACCCTACCCTCGTGTCTGGCCTAGTTTGAGCTCTCCCTCCCCTCGCCCACCGTGGTAAAATCCTGCCACATCAGCTCCTGCCTGGCCCACTCGCTAATCTCTCCATCAGCAGCTCCCTTCAGGCGCACTGCCCACAGAACCAAGTGCTTAGTCGATCAAAGAGCCCTTTGGGGGCAAACACAGGAAATTAAAGACTGAGCACAGGAAGAAAATCCATTCTCTTTCATGGATGGCTGCAATCTGACTCCTTTGGCTTCTGTGGAGTGACTGGGACCTCCTGGTCCTTGTTCACACCCTCCAGGCCGGCCACTGGGGGCGATGCAAACAAGAAGGGCCTCTGTCTGAGATGCAACCATGCACAGCTCGTAGCTGTGGGGCTGGGAGACAGGCCATGGGGCCACCGGGGTGTCCTTGGCAGGAGAGCTATACATCACTGTCAGAGGCTAACGCCCAACATTGTGTCGTTCATGGCCAGCTGAGAGCGTGTCTGTCCTGCTGGATCATGAACAAGGCCAGCCACACTCTGTGACTGTGTGGTGTGTGCTAAGGGAACCAAGTGAGACTCTCACTGTGTGGTCTGGACCCCGCTGGTTAGTAATGCTCTCTGAGACTATGGCCCCCTGCACACAATGAATAAGATTGGGTGGTGTCATGGACTGAAGTGTGCTCCTTCCTCCCGAATGACATATTATTGTGATTCTAACCTCTTGACTCAGTTAGCTAGCACTGCTCTAGCAGTCATCCCACAAGGGGATGGCTTCCAGAAACAGATATGTGTCCTCTTGTGGTTTGGGAGGCTGGAAGTCCAAGAGCATTCATTCCAGGGGAAGGCCTACTCTCTCTCTGCTGCTGCTGGGCAAAGACCCTTGTCTCCTTTCATCTTCTTTGGGCCTGGCATCCCATGGAACTCTCTATGTGCCTTGGTGTTAATCTTTCCCAGAGTCTAGTCGGTTCTCAGAGAAGGGGTCCTGGCTCCAAAGAACTACTCTGCTTCTGGTGTTGGTCAGATCTGTTCTCTCTGCTCTCATCTTTAATCCCTTTTATATCTTAAAAGAGATTGACTCAAGCTAGAAAAACCCTATGGATTGCATCCTGCCCCATTTACATAACTGCTACCATTTACATAATCCTGCTCCCTGAATATCAGAGAGGGCAGCATTTGCAGCACATCTGATACATCAGATCACCGAGCCAACAAACCCCAACCAAACTCGCTACCATCAAGTTGGTGTGAACTCCTAGGGACCACGTGAACGGCAGAAAGAAACGCTACCTGGGGCTGAGCCCGGTGGCCTCGTGGTTGTGTGCGGGACTGCGGCCCACAGGGTTGACAGTTCAAATCCAGCAGCAGCTCTCCAGGAGCAAGGCTGGGCCTCCTACTCCCACCAGGGCAGTGATACCACACCAAAAAAGAAAGAAAGAAAGAAAGAAAGAAAGAAAGAAAGAAAGAAAGAAAGAAAGAAAGAAAGAAAGAAAGAAAGAAGCTCTACTGGTCCTGCGCCATCCTTGCCATGGCTGTGTCTGATCCACTGTTGCAGCTGCTGCACCGATCCATCTCATCAGGAGGCTCCCTCCAGTTGGCCGCCCTTTTGCTTTACCAAGCACGAGGTCCTTCTCCAGGGACTCGGCTCTCTTGAGAACCTGTCCAAAGTAAGCGACAGGAAGTCGCTCCCTCCTTACTTCTAAGGAGCACTCTGGCTGGGTTTGGGACTCTCAATATTCTTCTGCACCATCATTTAAAGGCATCGATTCTTCCTCAGTCTTCCTTATTCATCGTCCAGGTTCCCCTTACATAGGAGGCCATTGAGAATATGGTGGGGGCTTGAACCGGGTACGCCTTAGCCCTCAAAGAAACGCCCATGCTTTTCAGCACTCTGAAGAGGTCTTGTGCAGCAGATTGACCCAATACAGTACATCAGCTCTCCTGACCATTGCCTCCATGAACCCTGTGGATCCAAGCCAGGTGAAATCCTCCCTGATGATGCTTTATTATGATGCTACCTGTGAGGACCTGGGTGTTCTGCACATTAGGTTGTGATTTATACTGAAGGCTGCAGTCCTCGATCTTCTTCAGCAAGGGCTCAAAGACCTCCTCACTTTCCTCACCCACACGCTCCCTCAAAAATGTTAATCCCTCAAAAATGTGTCATCCAATTCTCCCCAGGTCTGTGTTTGACCCTTCATGGCTGAGCCTGACATTCCAATGGACAGAGACTTCTGACCCTTGTGGGATCATCACCAGGGGTATTGTGGTTCACAAAGCCCTCTTCCCTCACCACCCGGAGCTCAGCCAAAACACTCCCAGTCACCACGAGTTGTCAGTCCTCCTGCTAATGTGCCTGCACCCCCCGTGAAGGCTCATGGGTTCAAGCTAAAGGAAGAAAGGGGGCTAGTCCACATGAAACTCCTGCTGCAGGTCAGACAGGTGTGCCAATTGCTCTCTGACCTGGGTAAGATGTGATTCACAACAAGAATAGCTGATCCCGATTGCTGGTCACCATGATGTTCTGGGGGTGCCTGGTTGGGCTCCCATGTGAAGCGCTCAGCTGCTGAGTAGAGTACCTCTACTCAGAGGTACCTCGGAAGAAAGACCTGATGACCTGCTTCTGTAAGGTCACAGCCTGGAAAACCCTCTGGGACAGCACTGGTCTCTGCACGCATAGGGTCACCATGAGTCCGGGGAGCTTTGACAGCAACTGGCATGGCAGTGTAAACCTACATTACGCTATTTGCTGGTGAAGAACCAGCTCGGACAGGGCAGATTCGCTACTTCCTGTGTTGCTGGCCTTCTTCCCTTCTGCGCGCAGCAGCACTGACTCATAAGCGCCCCCTTTGGCGGACTCTTCCACCCCTCCGGCGCCTCCTGGAACAGACACTAGCCGAGGACTGTGGAAACCTAGTCCAGGGAGGGCAGGGTTTGCATTCTAGGAGATCCTGGGATTGAGCCGATGTCCTGTGCCCTCCCTTGATCCACTGACCTCTTACCCTTATAACCCGCTGTGCCGTTCATTGCCTCCTGGCTCACGGTGACCGACTGCACACTGGAAAGAAGTCCTGCCTGGACCTCCCTCCCCCCACGATGGACTGCCCCTTGGACGGCCACAAGCCGGAGCGTTTTCATTTGCTGCTTTTCAGAAGCCGATCGCTAGGCTGTTCTTCCTAGTCCATCTTCAGCCAGAAGCTCTGCTGAAACCTGATCAGCATCTGAGCAACGTCATCCTCTGCTGACGCATAGGTGGTGGCTACACATGAGGTCACCTGACTGGGAATCGAACCCAGAACTTTCATATGTGGGTACCCCTCAACCCAAATCTTTGGGATTCTCCCTTCTAGACTTGTGTTGGCCGCATACTCCTGTGCATTGTCTATGAACTTGTTGAGGGGGAGGCATCATAAATCCTATCATAAGTCCAGAAGCCTCCCTCCCTCTCGCCTCCTCTCCCTCTAACTCAGGAGTCCTCAAACTATGGCCCGAGGGTCACATGCGGTCCACTGAGGACATTTGTCTGGCCACCAGGTGTTTTTGCCACCAGGTGTTTTGCCTGTCCTGCTTAGCAGCTGACTCATCCCGGGCCCACAGTGAATTTAATAGTTTTTTTTGTTGTTTTTTTTAAACTATAGTCTGGCCCACCAATGGTCAAAGGGACAGTGAACTGGCCCCCTGTTTAAAAAGTTTGAGGACCGCTTCCCTAACTGGTTGAAACATGGATGTAGGTCAAGAAAGAGTTGCTTCCTCAATTCTCATGGTTCATTCCTGACTGTTTTGATGCAGGACTATGTAGAGTTAACCCATTTTACAGAAGGGAGAGCTGAGATCCCGGAAAACTCTCTCCCAAAGAGAGTCCGGGGTGGGGTGCCATGCTTCCCTCTGCCCAGAGCCCCTTGGACACTGGCAGGGCAGACTGACCTGACCCTTGCAGGCAGTGTGACTGGCCACAGTGGGAAGAGGCAGCTAGCGTTGTCCTGGGAAGGTTGGCGAGTCTTCCCCACTGCTCCTCTGGCTGGATAGGCAACGGAGACAAAGCATCTTCTTGAATGACTGGGAGGGAGGAGAACCCAGCTGTCACACCCGAGCCCAGCCCTGGACTGCCATGACTCTGGAATTCTCTTGCCCCACACCCTCTGCTTGGGGATGGTGATGGGAATAAGGGTTGTCCTGTGTCATCTGCGCTTTCTGCCTCCTTGATAGGAGCTAAGGATTGATTCTTTTCTCACTCCATGTTCCTGTCTTGGCCGCCTCTGGCCTCCTCATCTCCCTCCACAGTTCCAATTACTGTGCGTGCCAGTGATCTCTGCCTCGGTGATGCCAGAATCCTCCCAGGAGCTTTGGCAGATGCCAATACCATGCTCTGCTGTAGACTAATAAATCCATCTCTGGACTTGGGCTCGGCTCAGGTATCAGGGATTTTCAATTACTCTTGTGCTGTCCGCACGATGGATTCACCCTCTAAGCGCACTTTCTCTCCAACCTCCACCTCTCTCTCTCCCTCTTTTTAAAAAGCGGTTTTATTGGCACTTCATCCGCATATATTGCAATTCAATAGTTCAGTCACATCAAGAAGAGTCGGACCACTCATTGCTCTGTTAAGTGTCTCGCTTTGTTTATATTCTTTGAGCTCAACTTGCCTGAGCCAACCATTCTTTCTGTCCTCTCCACCCTGCTTCACGTCCCAGCAGGCGTCCTGGCCTTGGTGCATCCAGGTCGGGCTGGCTCCCCTCGCTACCCTTTACCAGACTCTGGCTAAGCCATCACGCTCAAAAGATTGGATTCAGCAACAACAATGAAGGGACCTTAACAGACATGGCCTAAACACAATAGAAGTGTACTTCTTTCTCACATGCAGGCGAACAATTCAGGAGCCCTGGTGGTCAAGTGGGTGATGCGCTGGGTTGCTCATCACTGGTCATTCACAGTTTGAACCCACCAGAGGTCCTATGGAGATAGAGGGAACTGTCTACTCCTGTACAAGAGGTTCAGTCTCAGATACCCACAGGACCAGCTCCACCTCCCTGCTAAGGTCACTGAGTCAGAATGGACATGGCTCTGAGAACAGGAGTGCCATCAGAATCCTGGGGTGGAGCAAAACTGTAAACTATGGACGGAAAGGTTGGGTGTTCCATCCAGGGGAAAGGTCTGGGGATCTAGTTCCTAGAGATCAGTCATTGAAGGCCCTGTGGATCACAGTCCTCCCGTGACACACAGCAGGTCCCCATGAGTCAAGATCAACTGAAAGGCAATGGTGGCTTATGCTTACATCTTTTCAGTGGCAGCGTCATAGTCACCAGGGCCAGGCTCCTTCTAAATCCCTCTGCTTTCCTCCTCTTCATACACAGGTCATGCCTCTTCCCCCAGGAGGCCTGCAGGGGTTCCACTGTGCTCCAATTCTAGCTCACGGGAAGGGGGAAGGTGAGGACAAGCCATGTTCTTCTCTTTCGGGGTGCTGGTCATGACTTGCTCGTACCCACTGACCTGCACTTAGTCAGTTGCTCACACCTGACTACCAGGGAAGCTGGAACCTGTTGCCCGATTGCGTTCATCATCCCAGACGCTCTCCAGCACGTCCATTTCTCCTTGTGTTTTCTACCGCTCCCCGAGTCTCCCGTGTCTAGATCAGATTCACTGCCCTCAAGTTGACGCCGACATAGAGAGTCCCCAGAGAACAGGGCGGGTCTGCCCCTGTGAGTTTCTGAGACTGTAATTCTTTATGAAGGTAGAAAGGCCTGCTTGTCTCCTGAAGAGTTGTTGCTTTTGAACTGCCGACTTTTAAATTCACAGCCCAATTTGTAACCACGACACCACCACGACCTCTTCCTCTCATACTAGGCCGCTAATTGGTTTGCCCAGACCCTCTCTCCTGGTTGTTATTTTGCATCCCACAGGTCAATTTTAAAAAGCATTATGGCCCAATTAAACAGTCCTGTAGGCGCCATGGTTAGGGGCTTGGAGGCGAACTGAAAAGGTGGTCATTCTAATGTAATAGCCTTTGGTGAAGGGCAATACGGCTCTTAGCATCGCGCGATTTGCAGATGCACAGCACTGCCTGCCAAAGGGAGCGCTTGAAGCCTCTGCTGATGAAGAAAGAGCCAGGACTTCAGCCTTCAGTGTGGATCACGATGTAATGTAAAGCAGTCCCCAAGCCCCTTAACTGGAACCACAGGGACTATCGTCGTCCATGGGGAAGAGATTGAAGCTGTCAAGGATCTCATCTCACTTGGATCGACAATCAGTGTCCATAGAAGCAACAGTCGGGAACTCAAATGACATACTGCACTGGGTAGACCTGTGCACAAGACCTCTGAACGGTGCCGAACGGCAAAGATATGTTCCTCTGAGGACTAGGGCACGTCTGCCCCAGGCCATGATATCTTCGGTTGCCTCCTATGCATGTAAGAGTTGGACATGGAATAAGGGAGACCAAAGAAGCATCGAAGCATTTTAACAACGGTGCTGGCCAGGATAATTGACAGTGCCAGGGACTGCCAAGAGAACACACAGATGTGTCTTGGAAGAAGCACAGACAGAATCAAAGACCCAGAACAAGAATCACATTGATGTGAATGAGAGGGAGTGTGGAGTGGAGACCCAAAGCCCATCTGTACACAGTGGGGCATCCTCTCACAGAATGGGCACAAGGATCAGAGGAGCTAGTCAGGGAGCAGTGATGAAGCATAGCACTGATGAAGCATACGACTTTCCTCTAGTTCTTAAATGCCTACTCCCGCCCCCCCCACCCCCATCATGACTCCAATTCTGCCTTACAAATCTGGCTAGACCAGAGTATGTACACAAGTACAGATAAGAGCTCACAACACAGGGAATCCAGGACAGATAAACCCCACAGGATCAACAATGACAGTAGTGATACCAGGACGGTAAGACGAAGGTGGATGAAGAAAGGGGGAACAAATCACCATGATTGACATAAGCCCTTCTCAGGAAGATGGACAACAGAAAAGTGGATGAAAAAGTGACTGAAGAGAGACAGCGTTTGGTGTAAGACATGAAAAAAAATTCATGAGGGAGGGAGGGTGGGGGAGAGGGGGAAATGAGCTGACACCAAGGGCTCAAGGGAAAAGAAAATGTTTTGAAAACGACGATGGCAGCATATGTACAAATGTACACAAATGGATGTAAGAACTGTAAAAGCCCCCAATAAGATGAATCTTTTTCTAAAAAAAGAAGTAAAGTCAGAGTGCTCCTTAGAGGTCAGGATGGCAAGACTTTGTCTCGCATGCTTGGGACCTGTTGTCAGGAGAGGCCAGCCCCCTGAGAAGGACATCATGCTTGGGGGATGGAGGGACAGAGCATAAGAGGGAGGTCATAGGCAAGATGGACTGCTTTGATGGGCTCCACCATAAAGATAATCATGAAGATGGTGCAGGAAAGGGCTGTGTTTCCCTCTGTTATACATAGGGGAGCTATGAGTTGGCACCTGACAGCATCGCCACTACCCCTGTCTTTGTCACTCAGGCCAAATGATTTGGTGAGACTACCAAACAAAGTATGGATGACCCCATAGAGGACGCCCATAGGTTATATTTTTATTCTCAGCTACCTGTCTACAAGGATGAGCCATCTTTGAAGGAGGAACAGAGACGGAAAGCCCAGGACCTTTGGAAGTGGATATCCCAGAACTCTGCCTGCAGTGACACAGGCTGAGTCCAGAGGCACCAGATGCTGTGCCACAGAGATCTTGGGATGCAGCAGGAGGAGCAGGGCTGAGGCCATGGGACTGAACATATAACTGAATGACAGGCGAGGGTCTTGGACCACAGAGACCAAGGCCAAGGGACAGTGTGGCCCAGAGGCTGAGTGCCAAAGAGAGAAAGACTTGGTTGCTGGCGAAGAGAGGTATTGCTAGGGACCAATGACTGTACTCTAGCTGCTCATTGACTCCCTTAATCATGCATCCTGCCTGCGAGTTCTGTGTGGCCAGGGTAGACACAGAGTGCTGTGAAAAGAAGGGTTGGTGTCAGAGTAGGAGGAACAAGGATGGAGCATGGAAACGTGTGTGACCCCTGTCTCTTGGCACTAGGGAAGCAGAGGAAGTCGGATATGCCCCACCCCCAAGTCCTACCAAAGACTGTGTTCATAAAGATTTACAGCCTTGGGAACCCACTGAGGGATTCAGTTTTGTCCTATAGGATTACTAGAATTTGAATATGACTTAAAACAGGAACAAGTTTGGAGTTTGGGTTTGATGCTCAACTCTGCAGTTTCTTATCACTTTTGGATAGAGCTTGAAAAATCCAGATTGGTGGCTGATGGGCGTGATGCCATTTGTAGAGATGAGGCACCTGAGGGCAGGCAGATGGGAAATGCTGGGTTGGAGGCAGCTGTGAAGAAGCCACTGGGGTCAATAGGCTGCTAGCCATATGGATATAGACCTACAGTGTGTTGTCATATCTGAAGCAGCTGTCCTTGAACAATCTGTTCTGAGGCTACAGGGTCAAGGCTGCCAGGAGGGCTGTCACTTAAGGGTTTCTGACATTGTGTCTGACTTTGCAGTGAAGGGAGTAGCAGAAGAAGTCTCCGTAGTCATTCTCCTTACTGAGTTCTAGACATCATGTCTTTAGCTGAGATTCTGATTAGCAGGCACCCTGAGCATGCTCATAGCTCCCACTTTGAACTTATTGCAAACCAGTAGGGCAGGGACAGCCCACCCCTGTAGGTTTCTGAGACTGCAATTCTTCATGGCAAATAGAAAGCCTCATCTTTCTCCCTTTGAGTGGTTGGTGGTTTCGAATGTATGACCTTGTGGTTCGCTGCCCAGTGTGTAACTACTAAGGCTCCGCTGCCGAGCACTGGAAGACTGAAATCAATGCTTTCTCACAGATGAGACTGGCCTCCTCTTCCATCCTGAGGCGTTTACTGCAGCAAACACTTACGGGGTATCTGCTGAATGCTCCTCCTTGAGGGGGTCAACAATGACGGAAGGAGCAGTCCCAATGTAGGAATCAGAGAGAAAAGGGCAACGGAAGCAAATAGCCATCCTTGTACAGTCCTGCCACATTGGTGATATATGAATAGATGCTAATGCTTACAGAGTACTCATTCCCACCAGACACATTAATTCAACCCTCTCAGGCTGGAGCCCTGGTGGCATAGTCGTTACGACTTGGACTGCTAACTGCAAAGTCAGCAATTTGAAATCACCTGCCGCTCTGTGAAACAAAGAAAGATGAGGGTGTCTGCTCCCATAAAGAGTTAGTCTCCGCACCCCACAGAGCCAGTTCTACCCTGTCCGATAGAGTAACTATGGAACCAAGCTGACGGCAGTGAGTTGATGAGGTGGGTGCTATTATTACCTCCACAGTACAGCTGGGGACAGCTATGTAACAAAGGGTATCAAAAGCCAAGAGTACAGCTAATGAGTGACAAAAAGAAAGCAGTGTGATTCCAATCTGTTTGCTGAAGAAATGGCTGAGGTGTGTGATAGTCCCATGGACCTCTGTAAGTACTGAGGACCGTGGCTGCATTTCACAGGTGGGAAAACGGAGGTGGGAAAACAGGTGGGTAAAGAGAGATCCCTGGTGAACAGAATGCTGTCGTGGCTGCATTGGCCTCTCTCTCTCTCTCTCTCTTTCTTTCTCTCTCTCTCTCTCCCCCCCCCTCCTCATATCTCCATTAGGACTAATTATGTTTTCTTTGGAAGAGGCTAAATTAATTTCAGGAAGAAAGGCGGATGACGCGCGGACTGTGTTTCAGTGGAAGATGAGGGAGAGCTCGCTGCTGGGGTTGACACTCGGCAAGGTGATGGCTGAGCTGGGCACAGTCCAAGGTCCTTTGCAGGAGAGAGCAACGCACAACAAGAGGGAGGCCAGCAGGAAATGGTCGAGGCAGGGAAAGACATTGGGAGAGAGGCAAGAGTCAAAGGCCACAGAGGCAAATATTGTGACATACACACTCCTGCCCCCATGGTGAACTATGAGTAGATGCATGGATAGACATGCAGACTGAACAAGTGCCGGAGAGAGAGTGGCAGCGGGGGTGGGTGTGAGTGGGCAGATCCAGGAAGAGATAGTGGTCTGATGACCACATTTGTACACGTGTATTTACCTTTGCTGCAAAGAGATCCAAGAATGTGGTAGTGCACACGGCAGGCAAAGTTTTCAACAGTTCTCAGACCTTCGGGGAATGTCTTGCTGGGACAGGGGTTGTGGACCATGAAGGTGTCAGAGGATGCCAAGGTCAATGACATAGCCCAGTTTACAAAGACAGTATTCTACAGCTTATGCTATGAAGCTATAATTGGGGCCTTAGAAACTCATGAGTGCCCATTTTAAATGCCGCAATTGGTCTCTTCCTGTCCAGAGGAAAGAAGAATGAAGAAATTAAAGATGCAGGGAAACATTGAGTCCAATGGACGAATGAGCTATGTGAACATCGGTCTCCATTATCCTGAGACTAGAAGATCTAGGGGATGCCCAGCTACCCCTGAAAGCTCCTCTGAAAGGGGTCCTCTTAGAAGGTCTTGGATAGAATGAGAGAAAACCATGGAAACCAACCCCTTTCAATCATAATAAAGAACAGATTGGTCAAATAGAGACTGGTAGAACCCTTAAGACTGTGACCCCTTGGTCACCTTTGAGGGGACTACAAGATGAGCACACTCCCAAAGCCAAACAACAGACAAGTCTAGGAGAAGAACAGTAACACGAGGGAGGTACACACACCTTACAATAACCAATCATTTGAGACCAGAAAGATGACATTTGCTCCTGGATAAAGTTCAGGAGAGTAAGGAAAGTCGGAGAAACAGACCCAGGCAACACACGAAGATAATGCATGGGATAAGCGATGTTACATTGTGGGAATCACAATCAATGATACAAAATAAAAGGTATATGAACGATCGAATGAAAAACTGATCTGCTCTGCAAGTCTTCACACAATTCTCAATAAAAAAAGCTTTCAAAAAACGAAATACGAAATGTCCTTCACCGACGTTGTCCCTCTAAGACAGATGGTGTCATCCTTAATTACAAAGGCTAGGACACAGAGACAGAGAGTTTCAGGCACTTGCTTAGGATCATAGTACCAGCAACTTGTAGAACAGAGATTTGAACTCAGATCCCAGGGCTCTCAATTCAGAGCAGTCCTTATTCCCATGGTCTGCATCACTATCCCTGTTAGTGACCCTCTGTGTCTCATCTTCCTCATGACACAGTCTCTTTTTCTTTCTCTGTATCAGCCCCTAATTCTGGAAGTCTGCTTCTGTTCAATCTTGATTCTTTTATGAATGATTCAATGAATTCATGCACACGTGTTAATGATGGACAATGGCTCCATGTAGTCCCCTTCCAAAGGGTTTTCCAATCTTTGGAATCAGATGATAGCAATTACAGTTGGCCCTGCCGCTTGGAGTGTTTAAAGCACTTCCCATTTGGAATCTTATTTTCTTCTCAGCTCCCACTCCACCATTCTGTATCTATTTTCTCTGCCTTCATTCACCCCAGTTATTTTCTGCAATAAGGTCTTATCTAGTCTCCCTGCATTGACTACATTTTCCATCCTGCCACTCATGTGACCCTCTGTCACATCCCCAACTTTCAATTCTTGCTGCCACAAATACATAAATCTACTCTTTGTGTGGCAGTTACATCATCTCCTGTCAACTTGAGTGAAGGGCTGGAGTCTAGCCTGTCAATCAGGTCATAGCCAGTGAAGCCTTGGTATGGGTGTGGCTTTCTCCTGAGGATTCTGGGAACTCCTGTGTTCCTCTTGGGAGGCGAAATACATACTTTCCCCATGAAACATTCCTGTTGACAAACCACATGGAGCTACACTGATGCAGTCAGAGCCCTACAGCTGGAGGAGCTGCATGGAGACCCACACCAGTGGTGAGATGCTTCTACTGCCACTGGATCCACAAGACTTTCCACCTACTGGCTTGTGATCTTCCTGCGTTTGGGCTTATTGCATGTGTTCATAGGCTGGTATTGGGCATATGGACTAGTTTCAGAATTATGGACTTGATCCGAACTGGGCTGGGGTATTTTCTGAATATACAATTACTGTATGTGAAGCTCATTCTTATGTTTGTGTGTTTGTTTCTCTAGCTAACCCGTACTAACACATGAAGGAGACCCATAGCTTGTTCCTGCTCACCTGTCCAGCGACAGGTCATACAACCCTTCTTGCATGTCACCCCCACCAACTGGCAAGTTCTTCCCCATCCCCCTGCCACCCCCTCCCCTACTTGACCAGGTCTCTCATCAGTTGCCTGTCTGTGCCTGCTATTTTCAGGGAAACATCCCAAACTGTCCAACTAAGTGTCTTCAAGACTCTCTCATTTGGCAGAGGTGAAAAGAAATACCTCCTTTATACCCACCTCCCCTGGGTGCCCCTTACGATGTTCCCTTGAAGTCCTTACCTCTTAAAATCTGCACTTTCTCTCTGGTAGTGATTGGATTGCTGGAGTCAGGTTGGCAAAATAAGCTAGAGTTCACTTTCAAAATCTTGAAATAGCTCTAAAGGGTGGGGCAGGGGCAGTGGAGAGGAAGCAACAACGCGTGTGAGTGGTTTTAGTATCTCAACGATTGGGCAACCCCACTACTGTACCTTCTAAAACTGGGCCTTGACTAAGTATGCTGAGTGGTTTCTATTGTCAAGGAGAGCCTGACCCTGAAGGGGCATTGGCCTAACCCAAACATACACAGCACTGCCCTCTGAATAGTTAATGTGGGGTTATGTATAGGTTAGCTCTGCTGTGCCACTCAGCCTAGAACGCTAGACAAGAGTTCACGTCATTACATGGTCTCATTTCTCTTTAGCAGAAGATGAGTCACACTAGGGGGGTTGGGGTGAGACATTAAGCAGGAACTTTGTGGTTGCTGTGTTGGGCCTTTCTCTTCTGTGAGTGTCAGAGGCTCTGGATGTACAGGCCACACTGCCCCTTTGTAAAGCAGCTGTCTGAACACTGGGAAAGGAGGCTGCAAGATCTCCATCCAATGCTTGGAACAGTGAGAAGTCTTTGGATCCATCTGAGAGGTCTGTTCCAGCGAGGTCTTCCTTCAACTTCCTGGGACATTTTAAGACATGAAAGGGGGGCACTTCCAGCGGGGAGTAATCACATTGATGGAGCGAGGGCAGCTGTCCCTGCACCTTGGAAAGTCTAGAAGGAGAAGAAGCCAGGAAATGTGTAGACACAGATTTCTTTGCTATTTCCAAAGGGCTCCGGTCTCGTGAAGGAAAAACTAGATGCCATAAAAAGTCAAAAACAAGCCAAAAGAGGAAGTCATAAAGGATGAAGGGGTGCAGGCAGTTGAAGGAAAAGAAGAAAGGCTGAAGTCCTGCATGGGGCATGTGGCTATTTCCTGGTGGAGGAACAGTCATCATTCTCGCCATCCCCAAAGCAGGTTCAGCATCTCCATCTCCAATACCACTAGCTGTGTCTCCATGACCATCATCAAACACGACGGCCAAAGTCAGCACCTCCACTTTCAACAGGGCTGACTGCCTTGCACTATGAGGGTCTTTTATCTCCACTTCTATTTTCACCATGGAGACCTGTGGTATGGTGAGTTTATGCATTGAGCTGCTAACCATAAAGCCAGCAGTTCCAAACCAACGGTCACTCCACTGGAGAGAGATGATACTTTCTACTCCTGTAAAGAGTTACAGTCTGGGAAACCCACAGGATCAGTTCTACCCTGTCTGATAGGTATCTAGGAGTCAGAATTGTGAGGTGTGTGCTTTTCATTTTTGTATCGCCATCATCATCCGTTGCGTCTAAAGTCTAGAGGAGGGGTGGAGGAATTAGGCTAGAGACCAAGGGTCAGGTTAACCTCTTGGTCAACAGACCTGCTGGACTCTCCCATGTTGGGAAGAGCTGAGAGTGCACCTTGGGAGCTGAGCTACTTCTGAACCCTTTGCAGACCAGTGCAGACCAGAGTCAGCTAGTTCTGCACTTTGAGAGAGAGGGAGGAATCAGCTCAGTCCTGTTCCACTTGGGGTTTCCAAATGGGCTCCATTTTAGTGATCCTTTGGATCTTTGGATCTATGCCTGTTGCAGTCTGTAGGTTCCTTCAAGGAGACCTGTGGGGGAGTGGGGGGTGGGGAGGAGATTCTAGGTTCTACATTGGACTGCAATGAGAAAGTGAGCAATCTGAACCAACCAACCGCTCTCTGGGAGACAAATGAGGCTATCCTTAGAAACGGCACAGAGTACCGCGGCGAGCTGGCATCACCTCTAGGGCAGTGGGTTTGGGGTTCTGGATCAGAGTAGACTCGATGGCGGAGAGTGAGTGAGCCTGGGCATGCATACGTCGGCGACGTGAGCTGCTAATCACCAGGTGGGTACTGGCACCCACCCACCAGCTCCTGCTCCTCGACAGACAGATGAGGCTCTCTGAGCCCGTTCAGACCCACAGGCTCAGAAATCTTATCTCCAGGTTGCTCAGAGTTGGCCTGGACACCAGGGCAGAGGGTTCAGTTTGGTTGTTTATTTGTAGGTTTACTTCAGCATCATTGGCAAGAACCTGTCGCTGGGACTAAGGAACCCTGGTGGTGGTGTGGTGACGGGTTGGATTGCTAATGGAAAGGTCAGGAGTTGCAGACCTCCAGCTGCTCCAGGGGAGAACGATGGGGCTCTTCTACCCCCATAAAGAGTTGTAAGCTCAGAAACTCCCAGGGCTAGTTCCACCTCGCCCCATAGGGTCATTCTCGGTCAGCATTGACTCTGTGGTTGTGAGTTTGGATGGGCTTGGTGGCTGGGGTTAGGAAGCCCTGTGGTTTAGTGGGGATGGGCATAGTGGGGACAGGCAGGGCTTCTGGCCGTAAGGTCAGTTGTTGGAAACCGCCAGCCATTCCACAAGAGGATGATGGGGCTGTCTATTCCCATAAGGAGTTAGAGTCTCAGAAACCCACCGGGGTACTTGAGCCCTGCCCTATAGGGTTGCCTTCCGTCGGCTTTACATCAGTGGCAGGGAGTTGGGTTTGGGTTTGCGAAGCTGATTTTGGCATTTCGTTTCAGAGGCCTGTGGCCCAGGCAGGGACGTGTCTGATGCCAGGATTAGAGAACCATCTGAGGTGCAGGGAGGCCTCAGTGCCTACCTAGTCTGGGTCAGGCTCTGGACTGTGCAGGAGCCAGGTCCCAGAGTGGAATATGGACCGAGGGCATGTTGTAGCTCAATTTCATAGCCGAAATCTCTCATGAAATGCCACTGCTTCGATGCGCCACAATCCTCCTTTCCCTTTAGAGGCCCTGACTCCAGAGCTCCAGGCTACCCCTTCCTGTTGCCCTTTCCCTCTGTGCTCTGGGGTAAGGATGTGGGAGCATGCTGGAAAACCTTCTGAACCCAAAGTCCATGCCACCTGGGCTTGCAATGGGAAGAAGAGGAGGAGGCCACAGTCAGGGCCTGGTGCCCAGCCAGCACTGGCAGTTGGGCCGACAGCTGTAATGGGATTAGGGCTGGCCATGCCCGCCTCCCTGCAGGCTGCCCCTGAGTCTTCCCTCCTGTCCTTACCCAGCTCCTGATTAGCATGCACCCCTGGTCTCCACCTACCCAGGGTCAGCCCCATTTTCTTCTTTGGCTCGGGCCGGCAGTGCCTAGCAACCTTCACAGGGGAGCCCTTTCCCACCATCGCGTTGGCCTGGCACCCTGCTCGCTGGCTCTGAGCACATTTCAGCACCACATGCCCTTTTATCCTGAAAGAAACAAAATAAACTCCCCCAAAACCCAGTGAGAGAGAGAGCCAGCTGGTCACACCAGATTCTTCCAGTGATCCAATTCCAAGAATCGCTCCTGAAATTCAGGACTTCCTGTCCAAGATTCCTTGGTCGCATCGGCAATTCTCAGATGACATTGTAAGATTCCAGAGTCCTGTCATCTCTTCTAGCGATCCGTGAAATCTGGCATTCCAGGATTTTTTGACCTGGGTCTCAGAGTGTTCAAGGCTTTATTTTCTCGTGATAAAAACCTGTGATTCCAAGAATAGAGTTTGGGGCCATGGGCTGGAGTGGTGGCAGGCGGGGGCTGTTTAAGAGATGCTGGGGATTATGGAAGTGCCATTTTCAATCTCTTTAAATGGGAATTCATGGAGAATGCAGAGGGGATGAAACTGATGTTTGGGGCTAGAGGAATCTTTCGTTTATTCATTCAACAAACATGAGTCATCTTTTCTCCAAATCAAATCAAACTCACTGCCATCAAGTAGATGCCTAATGCGTAGCGATCTACAGGCCAGGGTAGAACTGCCCCTGTGCGTTCCTGAGACTCATTCTTTCCAGGAAGAGAAAGCCTCATCTTCTCTCATGGATCTGGCTGGTGATTGATTTCAAACTGCCGACATCGCACTTAGCAGTCCAACCCCTAACCATGATGCCACCATCATGTTTGGGTCATCTTGTTTGGGTCCTGGAAAGTAAGCAATGAGTTCATGATGACTGCCTCAAGTAGACTGTCTTCCTGGGGGAGAGAGAGATCTGAAACAAATAGACCAACACTGTGTGATGCTTCCTATGGCAAGAGTAGCCTAAAGAAAGGGCATGATCCATCAAAGGAGTGTGCTCGGGGAGTGTTTCTTATTGGTTATCTGCTGTGGGGCTGGAGAAGACTAATGAAAGGATCATGGGTTGCTGAAAGGACAACCATAGCTGCCTTGGAAGAGGTGTGTCAGAATGCTCCTTTGAGGCAAGGATGGTATGAGATGGTCTTACACACTTTGTACCTATTGTGAGGAGAGATCAGTCGCTGGAGAGGGACGTCGTGCTTGGTCAAGCGGAGGGAGAGTGAAGAGGAAGGCCCTTCATGAGGTGGATCGACACTCTGGCTGCAATGGTGGGATGGTCATAGGAACAAGTGCAAGGGTGGACCAGGACCTGGCAGTGTCTTGCTCTGTTGTGCCTTGGGCCGCTGTCGGTCAGAACTGACTCGGTAGCACACAACAACAACAACAACAACGACATCTTCAACAACAACAGCATCAACAACGACACGGGGTAGGCACCATACCGATGGGGTTCACCAGTGGACATTTCCAACCGTTGCGCAGATGTGCTCACCATGGTCTAGCCCCACTTTACAGACGACAAAACAGAGGCCACAGAAGGTTGGGTGACTTGTTCAAGTGGCAGACCCCATGTGAAGCTAAGCAGTCCACACTCTGACTTCACCTCTGGTAGGATGTGGGGGGAGGGCGCGGATCGTGACTCGATGAGGTGCCATCTCACCCTGGGAGAGCTGGGATGCTGGGTTCAGTGTTCAGGTAGCAGGAGGAGGAGGCGGCATGTGGCTCTCTGTGAGGAGTGTTGGGGTAGATGTGATCCCTGGGGGTCAGCCGCTCCCCTTATTCCTGTATCCGGGACAAGTACTTGTGCTCTGGGGCTGGGCCATGGCTTCCCATGGGGATATGGTGCGAGGAGAAGACTTGGAGAGACCTTTGTCTCCCCAGTCATACAAAGACTCCTGCCCTACTTTCCCACCGCCACCGTCAGGTTCTTCTGGGTGCTCTCTCTCATGGCCACTGTGATGTGCTCCCTCCTTTGGGGGATGTGTCTGTCTTCAGAGCACAAAGGAAGGAGCTGAAAGAGACAATCCCCTTATGACAAGACTAATCAGGCTGACTAATTACGAGTAATTAGAAACAACGCTTCCCTTTCTGGGTCTTTGGGTGGCCAGTGGGAAGCAGAATTGATGGCTTCATCCCCCTGGGACACAAGAGGGAGCAGTGGGCTGAGGCCTTGGGGATGAGTGGGTAACAACTTTGGCTGGCTCCACCAACCGGGTCTCCTGACTCTTTTGCCCACACAGGCCATGGGGTGCAGAGAAAGGACTGTCATGGTCTTTGGGTTCCAGCCATCTGAGCTTGAGTGTGCTATTCCTGGCTCTGCTAGTGTGCTGGCAGCACTGTAAGACAGGCTGCCACTTAACCTCTCCAAGGTGTCATCTGTAAGCCTGGGGTCATCATATGTTCTCATTGTATCATGTTATATTGATCATTGTTTATTCAACCATGCAAGCAATTGAGCACAGTGTCTGGAACAGAAAAGGGCTTGCCAATGCTTTAATGTCGTGGAATAAATGGTTCAGGGGCCACATCTGACCTCCTTATTGCCACAAGGCAAAGGTCAGACATACCTCTTCCTTCCATCCTTCTTTATCTATTAAGACATCACCCATTCTTCCCATGAGACATTACTTCTCTGCTGGGTTCCACAATTCCTTGCCAAGACCTTTGAGAACCAGAGACAATACTCATGACAGAGGAGACACGAGGTTATTAGGGAATCTAGAAAACACTAAGGATATAGCCATGGGTCCACAGGAACAGTGCTCTTCAGCCAGCCAGCCTCAGCATGTTGATGCTGTTCCTTTGTTCTGTCTCATGGTCTCCTTGTCTCAGCCTCCAGTGCCTGTGCTCTCTGTCTCTGCCACTTCAGAGAGACATTTCCAGTATGGTGCATTGCCAATGGTCCTGGGATTTTTTTTCTCTTCTTGCCGAGATGGTTGCCCCTTATAACCAAGAGAGTGTCAACTAAAATGGACCCATCTGCTCTAGTAGCATTATACACACCCTATAGGCATAGGCTTGGGTGAAAGAGTTAGATGAAGCAGTTTGATTCCACCACCCTGGGATATTTACGGTCTTGGATGGCTTGGACCTCTCTTCCTATCTTCCGACCTCAGTGTTCCCCTCTGCACAATGAGAATGCGGTTGTTGTTGTTGTTAATTGCAAGTGAGTCCCTGCTACTCTTCTTGATCTTATGCACAACCAAAGCCAGCACTGTCTGGTCTTGCCCCATCTTCACACTTATTTTCTCCGTAAGTCCACTGGTAGTCACAGAGTATTTTAAGTGTCTTCCAAGCCAGGGGCTCACCTCCAAGCGATCTATTAGACATTATTCTGCTGCGCATCCACAGAGCTTCCATTGACTCGCTTTCAGATACAGTTAGCCAGGCCTTTCTTCCTTGTCTGTCTTAGTCTGGGAGTTATAAAATCCTGCTGGTTTCCGAAGTATAGGTGGTGTAGCTCCCAGGATTCTAACAACACGCAAACCACCAGGGTCTAACAAATGGACAAGATGGAATTCCTATTAATGTCTTGCCCCCACACCTGTCCTCCCATTTCAGGAGTTGGAGATATATGAATAGTGTCAAGTGGAATCCTAAGACAGCTCCCGAGACTTGTGCCTGCTGGGGTTCACAGTCTACATAAGCCTCTTCTCTTGCATGTGGACAGAACCCATGGATATAAAGTAATTCCATTCTTCTGATTAGATTAATTATGTGGCAAAGGATTTTACAGATGTAATTAAGGTCCTTAATGAGTTGATTCAGGGGTCCTCAAACTATGGCCCATGGGCCACCTGCGGCCCACCAAGGACATTTTTCTGGCCTGGCAGATGTTTCTGTTGTAGCTCCTGTCCTGTTTAGCAGCCGATTCATCCCGGGTCCGCAGTGAATTTGTTCATAGTTTTTTTTTTTTTTTTTAAACCATCGTCTGGCCCTCCAACAGTCTGAGGGATAGTGAACTGGCCCCCTGTTTAAAATGTTTGAGGACCCCTTCTTTAGATGGTCCTGAGTTGGCTAGAGTGAGTCAGATGACCCTTAACAGAGGGTCTGCAGGGTGGAGACAAAGGAGCCCGCTGAGGTCCTACACAGCTTGCCTGGGAGACACACACCTGGCAGGAGCTTCTGGGCGGCCTTGCAGAGTGGAGGGACCCAAATGCCACAATCAGAGAGAACTGGATTCTGCAAACAGTGCTTGAACCTGGATGATGAAGAGCTGGTGTGGCTCAGATGAAATCACAGTCCCGGCCATGACCATGTTGCAGCTATCTGAGACCCTGAGCAAAGAACCTGCCCAGTGTCCTGACCCATGGATACCAGTGGGCAATAAATGCTTGTCTCCCTGAGCTCCTGTGTCCGTGTCTATTTGTTACCTGGCAACAGAAAAATGGATCCACACACCTTTTCCCCAATTGTGTGCAAGACCACAGTCCCATCCCACCAAGCTCAAACTGCCCTCCCAGCCCCTGGTAAGGTCTAGACCTCCAATGCCCTAGCATAGCACCTGCAGACAATTTTCCCATCAGCCACGGAAAGCGATTGTTTTGCCAGCTGCCAACCTGATCCCAAAGTTGGTCGTCAAAGAACGTTCTATTTGCCCTACTTTTAAAATATAATGATCAGCACCGTTTGCACGACACCAAGGCAGAGTGCAGCCTGTCACAGACCCTGTATTATCGTGAGCTGCTTTTCTGGGAACGGCTGTATCCAGGCCTGGTGCAGGCTGCTTCCTCCCACACAAATGAGCTATCCTTCCCGCACTTCCAGACTCACTGACGCTGTGTGTGAAAGCCAGAAGCGGTGGTGGGGTGGAGTGCACTTTCAGTTTTCCAGAGGCCATGCCCGACCAATGGGCGAGGAAGCTGGCAGACCGCCCAGGGGAACCCGTCCAGTCTGTGGTCAGGTGCAGGGTGAATGGACCCAGGCTGAGTGAGGGACACCAGGCATCCACACTACTAGGACCTGGAGCCTGCTTAGGGCATCGAACTGGCCTCTCACAAGCAAGGACACCAGCTTCTCTCATGGAGACTCCGACTCGTGGCAGCACTGGCTGTGCCAGAGTAGCTCTGTTCTCCAGGGTTGTCAGTGCCGGTCAACCGCCAGTCCTTTCTTCCGAGGGTCCTTTGCATGGATTCCAAACGCCAGCCTCCTGGTTAGCAGCCAAGTGCATGAGCTATTTGCACAACTTCAGGGATTCCCACTCTCATCAAGTTGGTTCTGACTTAGGATTCCCGAGACTAAAGCTACACTATGGAAACAGAAAGCCTCATCTTTGTATTATGGAGAGGCTGTTGGATTTGAACTGCACCTCCTACAGCACCACCAGGGCTCCTTATGTGTGTGTGTCACATGGTGCTTGAACACACAAAGTAGAACCCATTGGCAGAATACCCAAGAGGGGTCCTTTTGAGAGCAGGGAAGTTCTCTGCCTACCCCCTATCCAGGGCATACAGAAGAAAGAGGAGGGGTACTGATGTAGGGCTAAGAGGCTCAAGGGGGGGAGGTATGTGGAAAGAATACTTGCTTCTCCTCCAATGCAGGGTCCCCCACAGGGTGCTCAGCTGGCCCGGTAAAGAAGCAGAGTCTGTCGCACACCTCCCCCAGGGAGCGAGTCAGGAATGTGAATGGAAAATGTCACCGCCTGACTAGACGTGCCTGACAGTGATGGAGTGAGTTCTCCCTGGTCGAGTCTGCAGATGGCCTAAAGTGTTGCAGGAGAGAAAATGTCTCTGTCTTGCAGGTGAAGATGGATTTTT
>PVJH01009842.1:43222-77003 GCA_004026705.1 Nesogale talazaci | reverse complement strand
TAAATGACCAAGGTCCGTGGGATGCAGGCGTGGGCTCCCATCGCTGCCTCCGCCCCGCCCGCCTGCAGGTCTCCGCAGCCCAGCGGCGCCGGCCAAAGTCCGCGCGCGCACCCGCGCCCTCCCCCGCCCCCGTCGCCGCCGGCAAGCCCCGCCCCGCTGCGCGCCCGCCCAATCGGCGCCCGCGGCCCTGACTGACAGGTTCGCTCCCGGACAAGGTGGCCCGGCCGCGGCCGAGGTGGGGGCGGGCGGGCGGTCGGCTGCAGCCGGGGGCGCAGCTCCAGGGACCCCAGCCAGCCGACGGGCGGCCGAGCCCCGCCAGCCCGGAGCTGCCTTCCCGGGGAAAGCGGTGGGCCGCGAGCGGCGGCCGAAGACGCTGCCTGGCCCTGGCCCGCCTGCGCCCTGGCCCGAGGACGGGGCCGAGTGGAGGCGCCGGCCGAGCCGCGCCGGCGGCCGGGTCTCCGCAGCGCCCGGCTCGTCCCACTTCCAAACCCGGCGCCGCCGACCAGCAGCCCGGCCTGCGAGGAGCTCTCGAGGCGGCCGGCCGCCAGTGGGAGGGACCGGCTGCCCGAGGCCAGCGTGCTCGCGCCTCGCAGCTTCTGACTTTCCGATCTCTTTGCCGCGAGTAGCCCGGGCAGATCGGACTCCTCTCAGCGAAGGGAGTCCACAGAGATGGCCCGCGGCACTGCAGTGCTGCCCAGCAGACTGCACAGGAGGGGCAGGTGGAACATAGTGTTTGCCGTAAGTCGGTAGTTTTTTTTTTTAACATTTCGTATGGGGAGCGTTATAACCCACGGTTCTATTAGAGCAGGTGTAGTCGTACAATTGTTGCCACCACTTACAACCCATTATCTTTTTTCTGGAACTCCTTGATAGCAGCTCCCCTTTATCTCCTCTCACCCCTCCCCCCCAACCCTTAATAAATTATATATTGTTGTATTTTTTTGCCATAACTCACACCATCCAGTGGATCTATTCCCTTACAATTTAAAAAAAAATTTTTTTTTAGGGCATCACTGCCCTGGTGTCCCTTACAATTCTAATGTTCGTTTCCCTCAAGTGGGTAAGTCAGTAGTTCTTAAAACTTCCATATAATTTTAAAAGTTAAAAAAAAAACTAGTGTGCTTAATACAAATGATGTATTGAATGTTATATAAGACCCCCCCAATAAAATCTATATTAAAAAACAAAAAACGTAAATGACGCCCTATTTTCTAAAATGCCAGGCAAGTGTTTTAAAATACGTGATTTTTTTAAAGGAGCAAGATTTCATTGTACAACTTTTTTTTTAAGTAATTTATTGGGGGCTCTTACAGCTCTTACAACATTCAGTACATCATTTGTATCAAGCATTTTTGTACATTGTATCAAGCATTTTGTGTTGCCATACTCATTTCCAAATACTTGGTATAAGCTCCTCTTTCCTCCTCCCTTTTTAACGAATCATTTTATTGGGGGTCCATACAACTCCCATCACGATCCATACATACATTAATTGTATGCAGGCCACATTTGCACACTTGTTGCCATCATCACTTTTTTTTGTATTTTTTTTGGTGGGCATCACTGCCCCCTGGTGGGAGTAGGAGTGCCAGCCTTGCTCCTGGAGAGCTGCTGCTGGATTTGAACCACCAACCCTGTGGGCCCCAGTCCTGCGCACAACCACTACGCCACCGGGGCTCAGCCCCGCCATCATCACTCTCAAAACACCCCCCACCCCCTTCCCCATGAGCCCTTAATAACTTACAGATTGTTATTACTTTTTCATATTGTACACTGTCCAATGTGTTCCTTCACTCCCTTCCCTGTTGTCCGTGCCCCAGAGAGGAGGCTATATTCTACCATGTGTTTTATGACTTACTGTGCTAATTTTGGAAATAAAACGGATTTGAGGTCGGTCTCCAATAATCTTGGAGAAACAAAATCCCCAATAAAATTTTAGATCTTCAGCATCACCACTATAACTACCATTCATTACATCTTTGCTGGATCCTTCAGCGCTTCACCCCCTAGAAGGCAGTCCTGAATTTTGCTTCTTCTTAATGAGTAGAGGGGGAAAATGGGAAAGATTAAAAAACACACACACATTGGCTGAGCCCCGGTGGCGTAGATAATGTTAGGCCTGCATGCACAGCTAAGGAGAAATAGAAGTGTGAAGCGTGGGGTCTTTTCCCTAAATTCTCACAACCAAACTCAGTGCCGTCCAGTCAACACCGACTGACAGCGAGCCTGGAGAGCAGGGTAGAACTGCCCGTGTGAGTTTGAGTTTCTGGGGCCGGGCCTCTTTATGGGAGTAGAAAACCCTCCATCCGTTGTTACAGTTCTATCGTCCATATGACCTTGGGAATCTCTCGCATTCATCGGCCCCTTGCAGCACACTCTTAGCTAACCATTCAGCACACTGCGAGTGCTGATAAAAGTGGTTAATGTTTACTGAAACCTTCGTATGAACTGTACTAAACCTGATAGGAGCAAAAAGGCAAAGTTCTGTTACCCACGTCCATGTTCAATAAAAGAGGGAGGGGAGGAGGTGGGAAACTGAGAAGGAAGGAAGATTTGGGGGGCAAAGTGGGGCAGTAGGGAGACTACCAGATTAATTAACTGATAAAATACAAACTCAAAATAATGAATCAATATGAAGATACTTTCAAATATTTTTCTGCAGTTTTTTAGAATTGTAGAACTTTTGTTTACATACAAATATCAATTATTCAACAGATTTTCGGCATGTTTTACATAACAAAATTGAAACAAATCTCTCTCATGTTCTGTCACACTTTTAGAAAGCCCAGCCACCCAATTAATAACCTATTTTAATTATACTCAAACTAACTTTTACTCATTTAATTAGATATTTATAGTTTCATATCTGAGACTTAACATTCAATAGGAATCATTTAAAATATTTTCTTCCCTTAACCTTAAAGTTTTCTAAATGGAAACATCTGTTTAATCATATTTAATTCTCTTATTATTACATTCACTCTTAAGCATACTGAAGTTCAATATCAGAACTTAGTGATTATTTAACTTTCTAAGAATGCCATTCCCTCTTATTTCTACACTATTCCTTTTTCTACAATCACTTCAGTTAATAGAAAATTTCAACTTACACACATACACACACACAGACTGTAGCAGGACAGGATGCTCTCAGGTGTTTCAAGCCAACTCCCCCGCCCCCCCACCCCTTGCTTAAAGGGCAGCAATAGAACCAGTCTCCTTGGAAACAAACATCACCCAGTGTTTGCAGAACAAACAATGGTACCTTTTCAGCCAGTACCAGGCAGGCAGGGCAAGGGGCAGCCAAGCAATTCAGAGTTACCATATTGCATCCAATCAGGCCATAACCAAGTAGTCCGTTACTAAAAACAAAGTATTCTTCAAAATGTGACCCTTTGGCTAAAAACCATAGACAACAGGAGCGAGGTATATGGTCAAATGCAACTCTTTAGTTGGAAAATAATCCTTTCAATATTTTTCACTATCTGTTTTAGGCACCTCCTCGACATAGTAAAGTACACCCTTGCCATGGGAGGGCTATTTCCTCCAGCAACTCTGAAGAAGTTGCTTACATTTTTTTGGAATAAAGTAGGTTTCGTCTAATCACTCTGACACCATTATCATGTCAGGTTCCTTTTAATACATCACTACATGCTTAATTTTAAGAAATGTGTCTGATGTTTGGTGTTTTCACCCACTTGTGAATTTCTGGTATCAACAACAAAATCTGAAACTTAATCCATTCCCAGAACAATTTTTAAAAGTACCGTCAAACATACACAAACATATAAAAATACATCAAAGTCTTGGACAACTTTTGGGCCTCAGATAAAAACTACTAGTAAACTTTCACTTATTGAAGACTTAGAAAAGCTAATCATTTAGGTGGTTCAAGATTTGGGGAAGATTCTGTGAGTTTTTAACTGAATACTTTAACCAATATCCACAAGTATATACGTGTTCTTCAGATTCAAAAAAAAACTCTATTTTGAATGTCCCATGTGAGTTTGCTCCTTATTTGGGGGATGTGCCCCAGGTGTCCTTCCCACCAATTAAAAGGCCGGGCCCAACTTAATTATTTGGACAGTAGTTGGCTGTCAGTTAAACACCGCAGTAACCGGCACTTTCTATCACCTCCAGCCTAGGGGACAAATGCCTAATTAACATGGGCCAACATGCAGCTTAAACTGGAAAAGCGCTGGTCCCCTCCCTTCCTTTTTTTCCCTCCCCCTGAAAGATTTAGGTCTTTAACATCCTAGAGTTAAAAGTGCACAAAGGGTGCCGAATGCTTCCCCCCGCTGCGGCGTTTTTTGCAGTGACACTAAATCGGCTAACCTGGGCACAAGTTCAGTCATGAGGGCTTTTGAAAAGGAACTGAACGTTGACACGGGTGACCCTTGGAAAAACACCCGGACCCTACACAGGGCCTGGCGCAGCAGCTGCGGCTCCCTGCAGCGGGAGGAAGAGGCGGAGTCTGGTCCGTGGGGAGGCTGCTGGACTGCCGGACGGACGGACGGACAGACGGCTCCCCATCCTCCCCTTCCAGCAGAGCCCGAGGGGCACAGCCCCCCTTGGAACGAGGGGAGAGCTAGCCTGCTCCTTGCCCAAGCCCCGCACCCACCTCTCGGAGCAAACAAAAAAGGCCTCCCTGCAGAAGTCTGAGCCAATGGCTCCTCCGTGCAGCCAGCTGGGCTGGTTTCAGGCAACCCCTAAAACAGTAAGTGGCTTAGCATCTGACTGTGGGGCTTTATTTGCATACAGGAGATACTGTGGATATGCATATATCTATGTTATACACATATACTCATGTATATTATATATACTATATAATAATATATCTTATTCTCAGCCAACCACACAACTGGAGGCCTTCATTCGGTGTCAAAATCTGAAGGGAATAAGCCAACATCACGGGGGCGATCACAGACATTCCTCCACTCCACTCCTGCTCCCCTCAGGGCAGCCAGGCCGCTTTGGGGAAGGAACTCCCAGCCCCCGACCCCTCCCTTCCTGGGCCCCCTCCCAGATCCAGTCACGCTGCAGCCTGCAGCCGCTTCCTCCATCTTTGGGGAGACCACCTCCGAGGAGGGGCTGGGTGCGGGGAGGAAACAAGAGGCGGGAGGCCAGGTGCTGAGGCGGCCTTATCTGTCCCCTCCAAAATATGTCTATCAAGTTTCTGTTTCGCAGCCCCCACCCCGTGAACGGGCGGGGTGTGTGAATGGATGCTAACTCTTTAGTGAAGTTCTGGGGGCGCACACATCTGATTAGCAACGTGCTATTACAAGCCGCCTGATAAAAAAAAGTGCTCCTGAAGGCTTCCGGTGGAGAAGGCAACTAACTCAGTTTGAGGAAAGAGATGTACATACTTTGTTGCGGATACAGTTCAATGGATTTAGAGACTTGTTATTTACAACGTTGTGCCCCCACTCCACCTTAAGTCTGTCTTTTCTGCTCAGAAAGGTGGGTCCGGAGAAAAATCTCACTCCTGAATTCATACATTTATTTTGTGTTTCAGAGTCCTCTCTCAAATAATTGCTCTTATCTTACTGGATGGGTATTTATCTTGATCCCTGTGGTGATTAGTGACTGAGGCTGGAGGGGAAGGGGAGAACACAAACAAAAAACCCAGCCTATTGAATTTTGTTCTAAAGCAAACCTCGAATCTGTAATATACAATTTAGAATGCTCATTTCCTTTTTTTTGCTTCTTTTAGGATAATTACTAACACCTACCAAATGAAGGTGCTAATGGAGTTCCCCTTTGAATCAAATCTGTATTCAAATTGGAGTTAGAAACATGCTTTGGAATGCTTGAGTCTATGTTTGGGGGTTCTTGCCCCAGAAGCCACTGAAAGGTTAAAGGGCCTCTGACACCTAAGTGAGGCCTTGGCCACAGCTGAGGGCACTGGTGGTGGTGGTGGGAGGAGGAAGAGGAGGAGGAGGAAGTGGTGGGGAGGAAGGAGAGGAATGGGTCCCCTGGCAGGGAGCAGAAACAGCCTGGCGGGAGCTCTTTCCCCAGGTCTGCTGACTCTAATCACAGGCCACCCCCTTCGGAAAAGTAACTGTGTACAAAGCAGGACATCCAAACTGCATGGTCTTTGTGGGGTGGGAGGGCTACTGTTTTTCCAAACTCCATTTTCTGCCCCCCAACTGGCCATGTGCCAATTGATCCATTCTCTTTTGCTAGGAAGTTGCTTTAGTCTTCAAAGCCCCACAAAAGCCAAAGATCGCCTTCAACGTGCGGTCAACCAACTGACACCACATAAGAACGACCGCCAGCCCGGACCAGGGC
Source organism: Nesogale talazaci (assembly GCA_004026705.1). Taxonomy (NCBI): domain Eukaryota; kingdom Metazoa; phylum Chordata; class Mammalia; order Afrosoricida; family Tenrecidae; genus Nesogale; species Nesogale talazaci. The sequence goes on along the minus strand of PVJH01009842.1, from coordinate 70,712 downwards.
ACACACTGAGGACAGGCCGTCTCAGGGATGAGGCGCCTGAGCTGTTTGTTGTAGGAATGCGCTTGATGGCATCATGTTCGGTTCGAATACACAGGCGCCCTGGTGGTGCCGCGGTTACAGCACTTGCCCGCCAACCCAAAGGTCAGGGGTTTGTTCACACCTACAAGTTGCTCCAGGGGAGGAGCAAGAGGAGGCAGCCTGCGTCTGTAAATCTTTACCGCCTTAGAGGCCCTGTGGGGCAGTTCTACTGGGATGAACGGAAGGGATGGCAGTGGGTTAAAGCAGTACAAGAACTTGGTGGCAGAACCCCAAATCAGTATCTTGGTGGGCATCAGTGGTATAAAACATGAAACCACCAGCAACCTATCTCTATAGTGATTCAGTCATTCCTTTTTTTCTGTTTTGTTTGCTTCTAAAGGCCATTTTATTGGGAGTCAACACAGAGACCATATCATTCCATAGGTCGATCACATCAAGCTGTATCTTACAATTGCTACTACAGTTTCAAAACGTTCTTTTCCTACCCGCTTTCATCACCACTGACCTTCACCACCATCACTGTATCCTTCAAAAATCCTCATTCTAGTTATAGTCCCTACAGTGTCATCAATCCTGGGGTTCATATACTGAAAAACGGTTTTTGATGACTTATTTAGTGCTGAATCTACTTACTACTTGTTGTGGTTTCATTTGACCAGTCGAATTGGAGTAACGAAATCCTATTTCCTTTTTTTCTTCCCATTATATAATGCAGATCCAACTGCTTTAAACATTTCCTCTGAATATATTTGAAAACACATGACAGTGTTATCAAGTGTTACAATTTTTACTTCAATCATTAACTAAAAATCAGAAGAGTTTCTTCCCCTTCCTTTGCTTATGGGGTTCTTCTTTCCTTCATGATTTTTGTCTTATTTAATCTTATTTTTTTTGGGGGGGGAATCACTGCCCTGGTGAGAGTAGGAAGCCCGGCCTTGTTCCTGGAGAGCTGCTGCTGGATTTGAACCGTCAACCCTGTGGGCCGCAGTCCCACACACAACCAATACACCACCAGGGCTCAGCCCTATTTAATCATTTTATTGGGGGCTCATACATCCCTTTTCACATTACATACCTACATATACTGTGCCAAGCACCTTCACATGCCTGCTTTTGTTAACATTCTTCAAATATCTGCTTGTCCACTCAGGCCCTTGATATCAGCTTCTCTATTTATTCTTTTTGCTAGTGTGCTCGTATTAGTAGAGGAAAAAGGCGCCCTGAGGGAAAGGAGGTACCATTTTTTGGAGTGCTGATATGGCTGATGCCTTGCTGTAAGGAAGTTCTCCCGAAGTTACCCCTTGACAGGATCCTTCTCTTTGGAAGGAGCCCGGAGGCAGAGTGGGTTAGACTCGGGGCGGGCTGCCCCTGGCAAAGGAAGAGGAGGTGATCTGAGAACCCGAGAAGGGATCATTCAAGTAGATATCAAATTGATGGCATTTGCATTGGGTCTGACCGATTCTGTCGTATGGGGCCTGTCTAGCACCGTGTCAGAAGTGTTTGACTGTGAAAGGTCAAAGGTCTGAACCTGCCAGCCGCTCTCCTGGAGCAAGATGTGGCGGTCTGTTTCTGTGAAGATTTACAACCTTGAACATCACAGGGGGAGGGTCTACTCTGTCCCTGGGGTTGCTGTGTGTCCAAATTGATAACAATGGTTTGGATTTTTTTTTGCTTCCTTTATTTTTAAAAGTACAGGGTTGAGCCCCAGTGGCGTAGGGGTTGTGTGGGACTGCGGCCAACACGGTTGGTGGTTCAAATCCAGCAGCAGCTCTCCCCGAGCAAGGCTGGGCTTCCTACTCCCACCAGGGCAGTGATTCTCCCCCAAAAAATTTTTAAAAAAATAAAAGAAGTACAATAGTTTCTACCCTCACAAAGTTTTTTCTGTGTGTTTTGACTCTGGGGGGTTGTCACGATGTTATCTCCTAAGAATAGCGTGCCCGTTTCACACAGGGAAAAACTGAGGCATGGTGCTTCGTACTTTTTCCTCAGCCAAAATCAGCTTAGTCTCCTGGCGAACACATCCAGGCTTCTCCTTAATGAGAGGTCCTATTATATCAATTAAAAGAGCCAAGACAGATGTGTGATGAGGATGTATGTTGAAATGTCTTACATTCGACTCTGTAACAACATTCTTCCCCTTGAGTAGATAAGGACAGCAAGGTGGTGTTCAGGGCAGCTTTGGAAACGATTCAGTATATGAGCAGGTGGGAACAAAGTGCATTTTCATAACTTGTAACAACATGGACTTCAGGCCTTCTTGCCTTCCCTTCTCCACCCGTAAGGAGCCCAGGGGTTCTTCTTGGGTAAGCGTCGGACTGCTGATCAAAAGGTCTGTGGTTCTAAACCCGCAGCCTCTGTGAGGGGCAAAGACGAGGCTTTGTCAGCACCGGGCAGTTCCACACCGTCCTGACGGGTTACTGCTGTGTACTAGAATTGACTCAGCAGTTTGTTTCACTCGCTCCATCACCACCATAAGCTTGTGGAGTGAGAGAACTCCTCTTGCTGTTCAGAGATGATCTCATCGCTAGCTGCGGGTCACATGTGCTAGCTGTCCTACTGTACCCCCTCGCATGCATGTGAAAGTTGGACAATGAATGAGGAATACTGCAAAAGAATCAACGCACTGGAATGATGACGCTGGCCAGGAAGACTGCCACGAAAACAAACACGTCCAACTTGGAAGAAATCCAACCCAAAGGGTCCTTATGGCAAGGATAGCAAAACTGAGTCTCGTGTACTTTGGGCACATTATCAGGAGACCAGTACCTGAAACAGGATCGCAGGCTCGGGAGGGTAGAAGCGCAGCGAAAAAGAAGAAACGGTCTTCCTGGACAAGATGGACTGACAGTGACCACCAAGAAGGAACTCGAGCAAGACGGCAGTTGTGAGGGTGAGGCCGGGCATGGGGTGACTGAGTCACAACTGCAGAGCGGCACCCACTGACGGCGGGGGCAGGAACCTTCCAGGGGTTAGTTCAAGGGGGGGCGGATTCAGATGCTCCTCACCCGCGTCTCAGAGATGTGCACTGCTCCACAGACAGAAGGAGAGGCGGGGAAGTAATCAGGATCGATTCTACTAACAGTGTTAGTTTAAAGGAAATTTTTGTTAGTGCAATTTCCACCACAGATTTTAAAACTAGGATTAAAACGATGCATGGACTTAATTCTTTTTTTTTTTTTTTTTTTTACATTAAAAGACATCTTCGTATTTGAAATGAACTGGGAATAACTGTCATATTCTCCAAATAACATCATGGATTACAGAATAAATCTGTGAGCCCAAATAAATAGTCTATCACACCATTGGTGATTTTTGCACCACTTTCCTATTGAGAGGTTTAAGATTCTTTTGAAGTGCTCAATTCATGTTTAAATCAGTAGCTCTCCATGTGAGAATCATATTCGTTCCCCAAATTATGTAATTGTCAGCTCAGCATTTCCCTCTTTAGAAAAACATCAATTCCTGATTAACTATCATATATACCAGTGGATAAGCCAAGTTTTTCAGCACATTTTTTTTCTTCCCCCAGTGATTTTATTGGGGGCTCTTTCAGCATTTATATCATTCAATACGTCGTTTGTATCAAGCACATTTGTACACGTTGCTATATTCATTTCCAAATATTTTCTATTTGAGCCCTTGGTATAAGCACCTCCTTCCCCCTCTTTTGTTTTTTGGGGGGGCATCACTGCTCTCCGGCGGTGGGAGTAGGAGGCCCAGCCCCACTGCTGGAATTGAACCTCCGTCCCAGTGGGCCACAGTCCCACGCACAACCACTACGCCACCGGGGCTCAGCCGCCCCTCCTTTTTTTTTTTTATAAATCATTTTATTGGGGGTTCATACAATTTCCATCATGATCCATCCATACATCAATTGTATGCAGGCCACATTTGCACACGTCAGCACATTTTCAATGTAGTTTTTGTGATAAAATTAGGCACCTGGCCAGATATTCGGGTCGGTGTATACTGGCATACATACAATGTCATTATACTTTACAGTAAAATGCTACTACTAGATTGCTGCTTAATCTGGAATATTGCAAACTCTAGCCTGTGACAAAAGCATGATTCCACCTCAAAATAACATGATTTTCATCTGACATCAAAATATGTTATCAATCTTTAATATAGCATAATTGTTTTAAAGGCCTGTACCCAAAATTCAGTTTCTGGTGGAGCCCTGGTGGCATCGTGGTTACGCGCTGGGCTGCAATCTGCGACCGGAAGCCACCAGCTGCTCTGCAAACAGTCTCAGAAGCTTGGGGCTGGGGGGTGGGGGAGGAATGGGGAGGTTCTGCCCAGTCCTACAAAGCTGCTAGGAGTCGGTTAGCACAGACGCAATGGCAGTGAGTGGATTTGGCTTGGTATGTACCCATACCACCTAGAAAGACAGATAAAGAAAGAAAATACGTGTGTATCTCTGACTGATGGGGGGAAAAGGATCCCTAATTCTCCCCCTCCCTCAATTAGAATTTCTTTCCTCTTTGTTTATGTAGGGACTTTCCGCAGTGCCTAGGAATTCCGTGTGCTACGACAGTGAATGAACCTCGAAGGGGAACACGTAGGAATATTTCCTTTGTAACTTCAGAGCAACAGGATGAATGGCAGTGTTCTGTTCCTCCAGATTATCTACAATGAACACGAATGCTTTAGAATAGGGGGGGGGGGTATTTAAACAGTAGCATTGAGGTTTTTACTTACTGTCTCTTGGCAGATTATCGCTATTATCTGTTCAATAACGGCATCCGCGGAAATGCCTGTGTCTCTAGGGACAAACCCACTCTCCAATAATCCAGGCTGGGCGGGGCAAATGGGCTCCCACATCTCAGAGACTCTCAGGCCCAAGGGTCCCCTCCTGGCATGCCCCTGACGCCTCTCCAGGCCTCATTTTCCTCGCCTGTCAATTTAGGAGGCATAAAGACTAAGGAGTCCCGATGGCGCTGCGGGATCAGCCTTACACAGCCAACTGCAAGGTCGTGGGTCCAAGCCCACTGGCTGCTCTGTGAGGAGGGAGGAGGCTACCAGCTCCAAGCACAAGTTTACTATTGGCCTAACTTGACAGCAGGGGGTGAGGAGGCTAGCTGGACCACGTCCCCGAGGTTCCATCCAGTCCGACGACGTGTTAAGACTGAAAGCAGAGGTTGTTTAATCAAATCTGGTTTCATCAATTTTACCACCCTGTCACTGGACAGCTAGAGAGAGTGCAAAAACAGGAATGTCGGATTAATAAAAGAGTTTGCGTTTCAGAGCTGGCACATTTTCCCAGCTTGACTCATTGGTGTGCCGATCCTGCCCCAAATGAAGGCAAACTCAGAAGAGAGGTTCAACACACCACACACACACACACACACACACACACACACACACACACACACACACCACCTCTTGTTGCATCTGCTCACCTGGTGCCAGACACGGGGTGAGGATTTACAGCGTTTTATATACTGGACTACAATTCATGACACAGATCTGATGGCTCCCATTTTACGGGCGTATAAGTGATGTGAATTTTTTTTAAGACCCGGGCTGTGAAGAGCACACATTGTTTCCAACCACGGTGCATGCCTAAGGGCAAGTTACCCAATTAATCTGTCTCCACCTGTAAAACAGGTAAAATAACCCCTGCCTCATTCATTCCTGCAGCCAATCTTTCTTGAGTGCCAAGTATGTGCAGGGCAGTTCTGGGGGCACTGGGGTGCCCAGCGACATGAAAAACTCAGCCCCATGTGGCTCACAGTCAACGTGATGAATGGCGTTTGTGATGGACACTGACAGTGAGGGGCTGATCCACCCCAGCCCTGTCTTCCCGTGTCTGCAGCGATTGTGGCGACCGACAGAGACGGCACTCGCCAAGCACGTGAACATGGCCTGCACCTTGGTCTTTTGAAAACTGTTTAGGAAGAAGTGGACGGGGAACGGACAAGGAAAGCACCCCTCACTAGCAGGGCCCAAGGGCTGCTGTTGGAAAGAGGCGTTAGGGTGAGCGGAGGCTGCCAAGGTGTCTGCCCTGTGGATCAGACGAGTTGTGAAACGACCAGGCAACTGAGTGACACCCAGGGTGTGTGGGCTAAGCAGGCCCCAGACTGTGCTGCCTCTTGCCGCCTCTTCAGAGGATCGAAAGCATCCCGGGGAAGGAATGGGAAGGCTTTTCAGAAGACGGTATGTTGGTTGGAGTTGTTAACTAAGAAGTCAACTGTCAAGTGGAGGGTGGGATTCTTCCTTCACACGAGGCTATCGCTGTGCAATACCTTCCCCTGAGTAGACCACACACCAGGGGTGGGGGGCAGATGAGAGTGCCTGACGGTGGCTCAGTCCCTCCTCTTCTGACTGGTATGGGTGCACTCTCTGCCCTGGGCCAGAAACACACCCATGTACTACGGGTTCCCTGTGAGGGCCCCCCCCTCCCCCACTTTGGGACTGTCTCCAAGGCTGAGGGGACAGCCTGTCACTTCTCTGCTCCACCATGCTGGCCCCAAGTGTCAATCAGCTCTATCTTCCAGGACCCGACGCTCAGACACCAAATGACACCATCAAGTCCCAACCAACTGGGACATAGGCTCATGCTCTTGCTCATCCAGAAGAAGAAACATGGGTTCCCTAAACCTTCCCAGGGCACTGAGCTCCTGGGACCCACTCATAAAAAGTCCCTCTCATAATGCAAATGACCCCCCCAAGACTAAAGTGACCAGACGTCCCGCTTTTTAACAATTTAACAACATCCTGCGGCATTTTTTTTTGGAGGGGGGCATCACTGCCCTCAGGTGGTGGGAGTAGGAGGCCCAGCCCTTGCTCCCTGGAGCCAGAATCGAACCTCCATCCCAGTGGGCCGCAGTCCCGCGCACAACCACTATGCCACCGGGGCTCAGCGCTCCGCGGCATTTTAAAATTAAAATAAATATATTACAATACTATTTTTGTGTTCTATGAACATTTTTGTTGCTCCATATAGACCAAATTTTTAATCAAAACCCCCCTCCTCACCATCAACGGTGTCCCACTTAAAATTAAAATCTGGCCAAGACCCCAAGCTTCACAGCACTGATACCTAGGACCCCATCAATTAAGATGGATTCTGGAGCCGTCAAATCATGTGTTCGTTTCAAACCTCGGCAAAGTGATAGAGGAGGAGTCAGACAAATGAAGTGATTTGTTAAAGGTGGACCCTCCCCCCACCCCCGATCCCATAAGAGTCAAGATGATCTATGACCAGAGACGAACAAGGTTCCTGAAAGCTGTATAAAGTCAGAATTTTCCAAATTCAGCCTTGGTTTCCTGTCTTTGAAAAGGAGAGAATAAGTGATGACCCCCCCCCCCAAAAAAAGGAGCGAATAAGACACACCTGAAAAGGTGACTGTACCAATGACACGGAAAACATGCAAATTTCCTGGCCCAGTGTCCCAAGCCTGCTGGTGCTCACTTGGCAGCCCTTCGAGTGCCCTGTTTCCCACCCCAGCTGCCCTTGTGTCTCCCCGGGACAGCTTACCAGCTTGCCATTTCTTCCCAAATGGTGCTAGCCCAGATGAAGAAACACACACACACACACACACACTGCCAGCATGGTCTCAAGATCCACGGCACAGGCAGTGTCAAGCATGAAACACGGTCAGTTTGAAGTAATAGAACTGCTGACTTTAAGATCTATGTCCCAATCCACCTCGGGCATGGACAGGGAGTCTCAGCTCATTTTCCCCAACCTTCTCAATCCCACCCCAAGTCCTACAGGTGAGTGCCACCTCCTGTAAGGACAGGCGTTGAAATTTAGGAAGTCAGACCTATTTTTAAAGGAGACAATCTTGCCTCCTCAAAGGACAGAAGGTTCTGAAAACTTGGAGAGTAAAAGACAGCATCATGCCTCTATGGCAATTAATAAGCCACTGGTTGTCTTTTCTACCACCCCATCCATCAGTCTGTCACACTTTGGGGCTTACTTGTGGCTTGGGTGCTCAGAGCTATGCCACCAGGATTTCAAATACTCACTGGGTCACCCACAGGGGGCAGGTTTCAGCAGTTTCCAGACAAACGCAGACTAGATGGAAAGGCCTGACAATTTACTGCCCCAAATCAACCAATGAAAACCTGGTGGATGACAACACAACAGTCTGATTAAGTGCTGCAAAGTGAGCCTCCTTAGGGGTTTCCCAGTGAATTTGAGCATACCAGTGGTCGGGAAGCAGGCCCGTATGCTGTGATATTGTTTATTGGGGGGGGGGGGGATATCTCACAGAGTTAGAGCAGACTCACTGACTCCACAGTGGCTAACAGCTCTCCTTGGGACTATGACCTGACTTCCTTCCAACCCACCTGAACTCTGTAAGCCTCAGGCAGGGTGCGCCCCTGGCCGCTGACCTCATCTGTAGGGAGGGAAGAGGGCCCCGGCAGGGACATCTGCAAAGGAGGGCTTCTGTGAGTGGGAATCGGCAGTCAGGCCGCTCCAGCTCTGTGAGTGGACCCCGTCTCTGTTCTGGAGAGCTTTCATCCACCCTGCAAATAAGGCAGCGCTCTGACTGCTCCCTGGCCGACACTCATGTGCTCCGGCAACTTTAATGATTAAATGGCATTTTACTAAGCATGACTTCCGGTGTCCAGCTCAGTATCTTTAAGGGCACTAACGGAGTCTCTCCTCTGTCTGGATCTGATGAGCTTAAACAAGTACCAGTTCATAAGAGGTCATCGAGGATGTTTACACACTGCTGAAGTCTATATGCTAGAAATTCACATTCCCAACACTGAATGATCATTTAGCAACCTTAAGAAGGCAGCAATATCCTGGGGCGGGGATGAAGGAGTGATTTCATTCGAGGTGGCACCAACTTCTAAGTGCATTCGGAACCTCACTGAGCATGCTGTCTTTCCAAAGCACTGAACAGTTCCCCGAGTGTTCATCAACTCCAGCCTCCAGCTGGCGGGGAGCCAACATCTCCTTGCTCCTCACAACTCAGCATCCAAAGGCAAGCCCTAGATTCCAGTAACGATGGGTTTTTATGCTGAAGCCTCATGTTTGAATCATTTCTTCTTCCTAGGCCCTTCCTTCTCCACGTGGCCAGCCCGGCACAGTGTAAGACATCACTTCCCCTTTGTCGTAGGAGGAAAAGGCCGCAGCCTTCTGCTCCTGGAAGAGTCCATCTCAGAAACTCCCGGGGGCAGTTCTACCACCTCCCCAGAAGGTCATCACAGTCAGCACTGACTCAGCAGTGGGTTTGAGTTGGTCCCATCCTGTTCTCAGAGCCCTTCCTATTTCCAGGTTCTGTGCATTTCCTTGCACTTGCCTGCTGCTGCCCTCCCAGCTGCTGAGGCCCAGCTTGTACTTCCTAGAGTCTGGGCCCCAGCAGGTGTCACAGAACAGTTCCTGAGAATATACTGGGCAAGTGGGAAGGGGGGAGGTTTGGTTGGGGGGGGGGGGCAGTCCTCTAACCCAAATTTCTTTTTACCATATTCTTCAGTTGAAATGACCACATTGGCGAGCAGAGTCACAATCTTAGGAGTAGTCCATAGAGAAGACAGCCTGGTTATAATTGAGCTGTAGACACAGTGGCTGAAATCCTCTATTTGCTGCCAATTTTAAAACGATCTTTCAGGGCTCAGCCCCGGTGGCGTAGTGGTTGTGCGCGGGACTGCCCACTGGGACGGAGGTTCAATTCCAGCAGTGGGGCTGGGCCTACTACTCCCACCACTGGAGAGCAGTGATGGCCCCCCCCCCAAAAAAAAAAGAGAAATGGGAAGCAGAACATGGAATGCTCCTCACAATTCAAGAGCTGTGTGCCCTTTCGTAACTTGTGTCAGGCCCTACTCTCTCAAAAGTATTGACAAGACACAAGAGGAACTCCAACCGAAGACTCTTGAGATTTTAAAAAACCAGACGGAAGATGGCGTCGAGGTAGAACCACCCACCGGTGCTCCTGCTGTCAGGCCAGGAAATGAAGAGGCATGGGAAGCAAGTTTGGGGAGATGTCAAGGGGACCAACAGGTGCAGACGGACTTGGAGGAGAAGGAGGCAGGGGAAGGGAGCGGTGGTGAGCAAACAGCGCCACAGGCAGGAGAACAACCCGGGAACTAAAATTAGCAACGAGGAGGACACAGAGATGCGGGTGTGCTGGAGCAGCAGGGATCTAGCCGGGAGGAATGACGAAGAGGCAGAGAAGGGCAAGCGAGCGTGGCAGTGGGGCAGGAGGAAGGTCAAAGGAAAGAGGAAAGATCTAAGAAGCAAAACTGTGGATGGAGGTATAAAGTACATTAATTCGTAAAAATAGTGGTAGTGGTTTATGTGCATACAGTATAAACCCACCCAAATACTAGCTGAGTCACCTAACTTTACCACAAAAACTGTATTAAAAAATGTACTGAGGCTGAAGGGAGCAGGTATCAAGCATCAAAGAACAAGAATCACATTATCACGAATGAGGGGGAGAGCAGGGTGGGGACCTAAGGCCCACTGGTGGGTAATTGGTCACTCCTTTACAGGGGAATCACGGGGAGGAGACAGACCAGTCAAGGTGCAGCCGGGCAGTGATGATACATACACGTTTCCTCTACTTCCTGAAGCCTTCCTCCCCCCAACTATCATGGTCCCAACTCTACCCTACAAATCCAGATGGGCTGGAGAAGGTACACTAGTAGAAAGGGGAGCTGGAGATATGGGGAAACCAGGACAGATGAGCCCCTTTGGGCCAGAGGTGAGATTGAAGCTGCTGGATGGGTGGACAGAAGGTGGGATAGAGAAAGAACCACCTGCAAGGATATACACATAAGCTATTGGAAGGACGGGAATCAAAGGAGTGGGTTGGGCGAGAAGTCGGGCAGCGTAAGGTATGACAGAACAATAATAATTTATAAAGTATTGAAGCTTGGTGAGGAAGGGAGAGCAGGGGAAGAGGGGAAAGGATGGAAAAGTCGAATCAAGGGCTCAAGGGGAAAGGCGGATGTTTGGAGAATGATGACAGCAACGAACATGTGAAGGTGCTTGGCACAGTTTGTTTATTTATGTATTGTGAAAAACGATGTATGAGTACCCAATAAAATGATTTTTAATTTAAAAAAAGGAAAAAATGTGCTGAAAATTTTGGCTCATACACGTGTATATACAGCATATTTATATCGCAATCCACTGAAGTAGTGAACGAACTTCGGGCCTGTGCTCAAGCCCTCCCTCGACGCAAGAACACTTTTGTTCTAACAACCTGGCATCCTGTGATGCTCTCCCTCCTGGTGCAATCACTGAGGACACAAGGGGTGCATAAGCAAATGTGGTGATGAAAGCGGATGGTGCCTGGCTATAACAAGATACAGTGTCTGGGGTCTTTATGTTTGAAGTTAAACAAGTAGCCATGTAGCAGAGAAGCAACAAGCCCACATGGAAGACACATACCAGCCTGAGAGGTCAACAGAACTGGGTAACTGGCATCAACACACTCAAAATAAACGAACAAATCCCACTGTTGAGAACAAGGGGGGGGTCAGAGCAAAGACCCAAATCTATCTGTAGACAATGGGATATCCTCTCACATTAGAGTCACAAGAAATGGAGGGATGAGTCAACCAGGCTGCCGTATAGCACTGATGAAACATACACTGTTCTTCTGGTTCCCTGAGGTTTCCTCCGACCCCACTATCCTGACCTCAGTCCTGTCTTTCACTTAGGGCTACACAGGAACATATGCAGGGTTACAGGCAAAAAATAAGAGCTCATAACACACATGGCACGGTAGGAACAGGAATGTATGCAATAAAAGGAAGGGGATGGTGGGGAGGGAAAGGGGGAACAGACTGCAATGACTGACACATTATCCCAGCCCCCTTTCCAAGGGAAAGAACAACAGAAACCAAGGGGAAGGGAGACAGTGGTCCATGTAAGATATGGAAATAATAATAATTTAAAATTTATCACGGGGTCATGAGAATGGGGGAATAAGAGGAGTTGATATCAAGGGCAAGGGTTCAATAAAAAGTAAATATTTAGAAAATAATGATGGCAACTATGCAGAGATACGCTTGATATGACTGATGTATGGATTGGTCAAGAGCTGTAAGAGCCCACAACAAAATGACTTTTAATTAAAAGACAAAAAACCCCAGACATCCTGAATCCACCTGCCCTCCAGGCCACAACCTCCAACTGCTTACAAGAGCAGAAACAACACCTGCTAGAGTTTATCTCCCCCTGAATTCCGGCCCAATGCTTAGTTACTCCCTGGACTTCATAAATCCTTGATTCTCTTAGTTTCTGATCCCTCAATACCAACTGTGAGGCTATGACCGCACGTTCTATAAACAAGCAGCAACCTGAGTAACATAAACTAACAATCAATCTACCGTTTTTTTGGACCGCAAGACCCACCTAACCATAAGATACACCCAGTTTTTAGAGCAGGAAAACAAGAAAAAAAATTCTGAACCAAATAGTACCAGTATGCTAAAATATTTATTAAAGCAAAATATGGTAATATTTAACAGCGTAAGTGCAACAGCGGTGTTAAGAACCACCATCACTTTCATTTACAAATGAGGAGAGGTGTGTATTGTGCCCATCATGGGACCTGACTGACATGGCACCTCCAGGAGGCGGGACTTCCCCTGGACACACAGCAATCCACAGCACGCCAACAGCAGCAGACAGCCACGGGCACATGGGATCATAAACACATCTTTCCCTCTGCTGTGGATGACAGAGCTCTGTATGAGAAAGATCTGCAGTGAATTCTTATTTGGTGAATAAATCATGTTCTCAAGGGAGGGAGGGGGTGGAAGTACGGGCTCTGCAGTCAGAGTTCACTGGTTTGAATACCGCTGTGTAGCTGTCTTTCTGGGCCTCAATTTACTCATCTGACTTATGGGGACAGTAATTGTACATAAGCCACAGGATCAGAAAATAAATGTAATGAATAGCTGACTTAGCACATGTAAAAAAAAATTAGGACAACGGTCAAGCGCTCAGAAAACGTTAATTCTTCTCACTGTAATCCCCACTTTTACCTAAATGTTAGCATTTAGACATGCTAGATCAGAGTCACATAGTCTAACAAGGCAGAAGGAAAACTGAAATATTGAACTTCTGGTGTAGCTGATTGAAAACAAATACAGGGGAGCCCAGCCTCCCGCAAAATCTGCGCTCTCACACAAATGCTATCCTGGATGAACTTTTTAAAATGTACTCTAGGGAAATTTGTTTGTAATATGAATAATCACATTCCAGTTTCTCCTGCTGCCACATTAAATGTTGGTGTTCTTACGTCTTCTAAACACAGAAGAGAATCTGGAACACGGGTGAAGTTCTAAGATGACCGCTGAAGTCCTTCATGTGCTTCCAAACAAGGAAGTTGGGAAAATTCAGTCCTGAAAGGATTTTCTGACACTCCTAGGTAAAGGTTCAAGCAACTGAGTTAAGCCTTAACTGAGTTAAGCGTTTTCATCTAAAGACCAGCCAGCCAAAAGAGTGCCCTAAAATGCCATTTGCTAGGATAACAACAAAATAAATCTCCTGGACTACTCGGAATCACAGTCTAAAATAAAATAATCTGACCAATGCGAACCCAACACACCAATATTCTCTCCTATCCCCATCATTGTCCTTTAAGCACACCACAAAATGAAACTGGACCACTCACGATGCTCTCTCAAGTAGAGAATGGGGAGAGAGGAGACATACAGCAGGCTTATTCACCCCCCATTTTATGTTTTTAGAAAGAAATAAAAACAGCAGCAGCAACACTACAAAAAGGAGTAGCCACCATTGTCTTGGGCACGCATCCTGAGGCAGACAGCCACTTCTTCTGTGGAAGGGGGCGTCTTCTACAGCATGTGTGCACGCCAATGACACACTCTACCCAAAGCTCTGCGTACAGAAAGAGACAGATCACGGATACCTTTAAGAAATATCCAGAGATCAGACCTAACGCACATCACTTTAAGCATCTCTGGAGAAAGCTCACCATAATTCAGAAGCATGTATTACTCTGTTTTACAACGTCATTCCATTTTTCTCCTCAGAGACTTTATATAAATTAAATTCAAGGTTCATTTGGTCATCTGAACCTTTTCATGACCCACGGGGTCATATAATTCTGCTATATTTTCTGCCTTTATGGTTTGGTGGGAAAGAGCTATCCCACTTTGAGAGCATGCTGCCCTCCAGTGGGGGCCTGTATAAAGGAATAGAAATAAATGGGTCTCGGGTCCACAAACTCCAGCTCCCAAGATGCCTTGGGACATATGTGTCCCATTAATTGTATAAAACCCTGTTGTTACCTCAATTTTTTTTTCATTTCACTCAAAATACCTTGCATTGCTGGAAACACATAACCTCAACAACAAAAGAATCAAAACAATTCTGTCTTTAAAGGGTTAATGTATACATCTAAAATAAAATCACACAGCAGACACCCCTATAACCCCAAGCCAAGAGAACATGATACCACCTTTTCTGGAAGTGAGACCATGAGTGGCACAAATCACGTTTTCAGCAAAAATAACCCCCTGTGCAGAGAGGATGGTGAGCGTCCTCACCCCTTCCAGCATGAGTTTCAGCCAGCAACGACAGCTGGGAATACCCAAACACAAACTGATACATATGTGTTACCAGGAATTGTTTGCTAAATGCATCATTAACACCAACTTTGGCTAGTCAGAACACACACTGGTAAATTATATTCCTAATCAATTTATTAGCTCGCCACATGCTTGGATCCTGTGAGGTGAAGGACTGTGAGCAGTTCCACAGGACCAGTCTTCACATGTCCCATTGTAGGTTTAAACTTGGTTTTGGACGTTGCCTGCACAGCATCTCCCCACCAAGCAATTTCAATTAGAAAAAGCAAAGGAGATTTGATCTTTGTCGCACCCCATCCGTCCAGCTCATCCTATCAAACACAGGGCGGGAGCAACGCATGACAGCTGTGTGGAAACCATGCTTACAAGGACCTGCAAACACCGCTCTCTCCATCAGGGGCAGGGGCAAAATGCCAATGCTGCCCCGGGGGCCAATGGGAAGTCCCCATTTTCACCAGTCATGATTGAGTCCACGGAAGCATCTGGGGGCAGGCTGGAGCTCACCCAAGGTCTGATGTGTCACTGAGTGACTTCGGAGAAAAGCATGACCAAGTCCAAGCTTTGGAGGCCCTCTGAAATGACGGTGTCCCAAGTCACACACACAGTATTAACTGCAGCAAGTACAGCAGCCAGCCGAATTCAGAACGTGTTTCTAATGCGGTAAAAGGGGACGGGGGTAGACTCTTGGAGGAGCCCCCTGATGAAACCCCCTGAGGTCAGCTTCAAGAGGTTTCGCCTCAGATGCACAGAAGGCAAAGAGCATGCCTGGGCGACGAGGTTCCAAGTCTTGTCAACTCAGAGTAGAATGTGCCCCTTCCTATCTTCTTCCACCAAGATGCTGTATGTCATGGGGGGAGGGGAGGCACGAATACAATAAAACCCCACACTGTCTGGGGAAAAACAGCGAGTCTTCTGTCATTCAAGCAATCACAGATTTTTCTGTTTAATGAATGAACTTGGTTTCAGACAGATTGCTGGCCAAGCAAATTTTGATGGAGCGCTAAGACATTACAGATGTAGTTCTAACACATGTAGTTCTAAGATATCTAAGACAGATAGATGATCACAGAGGTCTCTACATGGTTCCCATTAAATTGGAAAAGCTGATCAGAAGAGGATTTCAGGTACTCCGTGGTAATGAAGATGTGAATGTATTAAATTAGTGTGCTTATCCAGTCTCTTCCCAGAACCTTTACTCACAAGTCAAACAGGACATTGGTCAAGCAAATGAAAACCCCAAAGATCTTAAGATTTATTTACTTGTACATCACATCAGAAAAAATCCTTCAAAAGTTCGAGCCACCTACCAAGAAACCTTTCCTGTTTCCTTGGACAAAGGGGAAGTTGTTCATTTGTTTCTACAGGTAAAAACGAATCTTTAGCTTTTCATGCTTGAATAAGTTTATGTAATTTTAAACAAGTTTTTCAGTACATTTTTAAAAGTTATTATTTTATTTTAGTACTTAGTATTTCTTTACTTGGACATTCAGAAAATTTACATATATAAAATACACTCAAGTATTTAAATATTCATACTTAAAGCACAGAAAAAAGGACTTGTGCTAATTGCTGTTTTTCTTATTTTTTATTAAATACTTTAAATGTCAGTTCAATATATTTTTTAATGCAGTTTTTCTGGTAAAATTAGGTACGTTGGCTGATATTCCGGTCAGCTTATACGCCAGCATGTATGGTAACTTAAACATAGCAGAACTCAAAAAAATTTTAAATACATTAAAAAAAAAGATTAAAATTCATTGAACTCTTCAGTGGGTAACGTACTTCTTGCTTCTAAGTTTGGTTTGACCCAGTGTTTCCAATCATAATGACACCAACTACCCAGTAGCTTAAAAAAGGCAGCGACCTGCAAATTATCCCTCTCTCACTTCCCTGAAATCCTTCTCCCTACCTCATAAACAAACCTCTGTCAATCCACCCCGGTTCCCCTGTCTACTTTAAGCATACTTCAAGCCACCACTGTTTTTGAAACAAAATGCGGCAGCTTTTTGACTTCTGGCAAACAGAAGGCATTTAACAGTTGCCTCCTTCCAGCCTAGCCTATTTTTCCTCTCTAGGCAGGGTGGTCTTGAATAATACAAATCTCATTAGGCCACACAGTAGCCTAAAATCCTTTCATAGATTACCTGAGTGCTTAAAAAAATTTTTTTTTACAAAACCTGTGAACTATAAGCAGCTTGTGATCTGGTCCACACCCTCCTCACAGCTATGTCTTTGGCATGTTCCATTTCTGTCTTCCTTCAGGGTCACGGCTCCCAAGCCCAGGACTATCGAACATGTTGCTTCCTGTTCCTGCCTTTCCTCCTCCTCAGATAACAGCACACACGATTCCACCGGAGGCCTCTCCTCCTCTCACCCGCAGAGGTCAATCCTCATGTCTTTATCACACTGCACTTTTAATACTTCCAACAGTCGTCTTACTGCACAACCAGCTGGCTGTTTTTCATGTCTTTTTCCTTACAATGCATGCTTTGCGGCACGGAGACAGCAACTATTTCTCTAGGCCTTTATCAGCCCTGTTGGTTCCCAGGACCCTCACCTACTACAGACTCAAATGTCTACAAAATAAACAGTAATCAATAAAGACCTAGAAATGCTGGGGTTTTGTTTTTTAATATCACCAGCGAGGGACCGTTTTGGTGGTAGAAAACTGCCTGTTTTCCAAGTCTGATAAAGAATCAAATAGATAGACTGTTTTAGAAAAAGAGGGGTTGGTTATGAAGCTTGCACAACTCTTGCAACAACCAGGTCTCGAAAACCTTTATTTTCATGATTGAAGTACAAATTAAATTCAGAAATATACAGCTTAAGCCTCCTTGAAATTCAACTTGGTTTAAAATGACCCTTCCACAGGGTCGCCTAAGACCATTGGAAAACGCTTATTTCCAATGATCTTCGGAAGCAAGACAAGGCTTCCTCTATCCCACTCCAGGCAGGCCCGCCCACATGCAGATATGACCACATAGGAGTCCGTAGGGTGAAGACTTGTTACCCATGCTACACCATGCTTCAAGACAAAATCTCATTTGTCATTAGAAAGAAATATTTCACAATATATAATTACACATTATTTTTTTTGATTAATCACGCTGTTTTAACCAGGTTCATTTTGAAACAATGAAAATACAGCCTGCTTATCAGATATTTACATTACAATTCATAACAGTAGCAAAATGACAGTTATGAAGTGGCAATGAAAATAATTTTATGGTTGGGGGTCACCACACCCACCATGAGGAACTGTACTAAATAAAGGGTGGCGGCATGAGGAAGGTTGAGAACTACTTTAAAATTTGAAATAGGGGGCTGAGCCCCGGTGGCGTAAGTGGTTGAGTGCGGAACTGCAGCCTGCGGACTTGGCGGTTCAAATCCAGCGGTGCCTGGGTAGCGCCCACGACCATCAGAGGCAGTGATGCCCACAAAAACAAAAAACAAAAACAAAAAAATTTTGAAATAGGGCAGTTCAGATACATATAGACTGAAAGACCTATTTGGGATGTTCACTAGACAGTGTCACATAATTATCCCTCCAAATAGCAATAGCAAAGTACTAAAACAGAAAATGTTTTCTTAAAACTCTGTTTTCTAACACTGGAGGGGAGGGGAAGGGGGAGAGATACTCAGAAATAAAACTAAATGAGAATATTGGTGAGACTCAAGGGAGCCAAAAATTGATTGATCAATTAACAGTTCACCTATGATAGAGGGTGCCAAGGCTTTCCACCATGCATCTTGCTATTAATTCAAAAGGAAGTGAATCTGAAAAGGAAACACAATCACATGGTGGAAATTAAAAATGATACAGAGATCTATAAGGAAAAACCTCCCATCCTATCCTTTGTTCCTCCCAGCATCTCTCTTCTAGTTCTGGATACACATGTGCCTCTTCCAAAAGCGAGTAAAAAACGATTTTAAGATGTTCTTTTCTTGCCCCCGCCTCCCCAAAAAGTCTCAGCAAAAAGCTCCCCTAGAACAGTAAAAATTACTTTTAATGAAAAAATGACCTATGATAGACTTGTATCAAGTACACATTGTGCATGCATACATAAACACGCACATTTTTTTAATACAAAGAGTAACGGGAAAAAAGAGAAGTCGGATTATACACAGACCAACACACCTATTAACTCATGCCACTAATGAAGTACAAATCTAACTAAGCAGAGAAAATGGGCCCACACATTGCAGCTCTGAAATGATTTTGGTCTTTGATCTGGGTGCCCATCTTTCTTATTTAATGTAAACTTCAAACAAAGAACCCAGAAAAGTGGTTATAATTAGGAAAAGTCCTAGTGCGATGGCTTTCACAGCAACCAGGCATCCACAAGGGTTTTTCTTGGTAATTCTTTTAGTAAATTAAGCTGGGCAAACTTTTATTTTTAAATTTCTGTAATTCAACACCTTTTTGTCACCAGTATGTACCAAGCTAGCTACCTTCACACGTCTGCAAAATGGGTGTGCTAAAACCGTGTGTCCTCTTTAACTTCTCTTGTTTACTTCTCTTATTTTAATTTAGGCCTTTCCTTCCAAATTACATGTGGCTCCTCTCCAAAAATAACCTGCACCTTCAGGAAAACCTCCACTTTTTCCATTAGAAAACTATTTCTGGGGCTGAGCCCCGATGGCGTAGTGGTTTTGTGAAGGACTGTGGCCTACTGGGTTGGAGGTTCAAATCCAGCAGCAAGGTTGGGCCTCCTACTCCCACCACCAGAGGGCAGTGATGCCCCCCCCCCAAAAAAAAACTTTCAGGAGACACCCCTTCCCCTCCCCCAATGCATGCTGGACTTGATCTGGTTTCACTGTCTGCTGTAATCTGTGGTTTGTATTGTGATGTTTGAATTTTTTCCTTCTCCTTGTTAGGCTGTATCTCAGAGGTGTCATATCATTGAACATCACCCTCTTGAAGTTGTGTATATGTTTTTCAAGGTATGAAACTCGGATTGATGAATTGACAGAGACAACAAAGGATTTGGGTGGTGGGGGGAGGGATTCAAAGGGAG
Organism: Nesogale talazaci; assembly: GCA_004026705.1. Lineage (NCBI taxonomy): Eukaryota > Metazoa > Chordata > Mammalia > Afrosoricida > Tenrecidae > Nesogale > Nesogale talazaci. The sequence goes on along the minus strand of PVJH01009842.1, from coordinate 51,114 downwards.
AGGGGGGTTGAAGGGGAGACAATATCAAGGAATCCATGTAGGAGGTTTGGAAAACTGGTAGCATATGTACAATTTCACTTGACATAACTAGGGAATGCTATATGTTGGGGTACTCCCTGGCCGCTCCCCCCCCAAAAAAAACGGAAAAAACCTCTGTTGGGAAGGAGCTTTTGTAGTCTGCATTTTTCCTGCTAGGCGTGCACTGAACAGCTCACAGATTTGAAAAATGTATTAAGAGTCATGGAGAGTACTTGGAAGGTGATATGGTTGTTTTGTAAATTTCTTTCTTTCTTTTTTTTGGGGGGGGGGTAATCACTGCCCTGGTGGGAGTAGAAAGCCCACCCTTGCTCCTGAAGAGCTGCTGCTGGATTTGAACCATCAACCCTGTGGGCTGCAGTCCCGCACACAACCACTGTGCCGCCAGGGCTCAGCTTATTTTGTAAATTTTAAGCACACCACTTTGAAAACAAAATTCTGGGTTCTTTGGGAGGGGGGGGGGCATCTAAGTGTGTATACCTGCAAATTTAAAAATACAAAAAAAACCCCAAAAATCCAGACTGCTTCCACTAACACGGCATGGGGTCCTTGTATGCCTGTTAGTTCTCCCGTAACAACAGGGAATCTTGAGATGTGTTTGAGCAGGTGAGCAGCAAGTCGGGCCCCTGATCCTGAGGTGGCAGAGCAGAGGGGGAACTTGACTAGGGAATTAATTGGGAGGTGGCAGGCCAACGGGGCGGGGAGGTGACAAGGTTCAGTGTTGGAAGCCTCTGGGGGCAGGTTCTGGGAGAGTCTGGTGGGGGTATGAGGGTGAGAGCCGAGGGAGACAGGAGCCAAGGGCAGCCCAGAGATGTCTGGCTCTAAGATGGGGAGAGGGTGGGTGGCATTTCAAGCGACCTTACAGCATCACAATGACTTTCATTTTTACAAGTGAACGTTGAGGAAATTGCATGGTGAACTGGGTGGTCAAAGGCTTGAGCTTTGGGGGAACTGTCGATGGAGCCACCACAGTGGGAGCGCTGAGTGTCCACGTCACAGCAGAAGGCAGGCTCCAGAGAGCGGAGGATTGACCAAGTCCGAGGCTGCAGAGATGGCTTCTGGGGGAGGTCCAATGTGGACCTGAGCAGGAAGCTCAATTTTGACCACTGTGGTTAAGATATAAAAGTGTACACTGCAAGAGCCACACGCCTTCACGTTCAGGGGCAGTACCCATTCCTTGGCACTCCCCCAGAAAGGAGCCATTTTGAGGCAATCTACTAGTCACGACTGAGGATAAAGATGCCTGCTTCTGTAAAGATGTCGTCTAGGAAACCTCTGGGAACAGTTTCCCTCTGGCTAAGAAGGTACCTCAGCATTGGAATGGATGCAGTGGAGTGGATGTATCACCGCCACCATCACCACCACCCTTTCCTTTTCTGAAATCCCCATACCTTCTTCCTGCCTCCTTCTGCTGCTCCATGCCTTATTCTGCCTCGTACTTTTATCACAAGAGCCCTGGGGGTAGAGTGCTTACACACGGGGCTGCTAACTGCAAGGTTGGAAGTTCAAAACCACTGGCTGCTCCTTGGCAGAGAGCAGCAGCTTTCTATTGTCATACAGTTCCGATCTTGGAGACCCATAGAGGACGCTCTCATCTGTCCTACAGGGTTAATCAGTCAGAACTGACTTGATGGTAGTTGAATTTGTTTGTTTACATACCTTTGTCAAGAAACCCAACAGAGATTTCAGTCAAGGTCACTGCTATGATAGGAGACGTTTTCTGGTCTCAGAAAACTTGGATATATGTGTATATATCTGTTTTACTTGTTCTTCGTAAGCAACCTTCTTCGTGTATTTGGAGTCCAAGAGTACCAAGACCAAAGCAAATCCTGTTTCCTTCCCCACATTCCTGAGCCACCTCCTTTAACCTTCAACTACGGTGAAGTGTTCCACCCAGCTGTCAGTCACCCATCCTCTTTAGGACCAGACTCAGAAACCCCGCCTTATGAAAGAGCAAGTAGTTATGTAAGAACTTCTCAAAAACTCGAGAAAACAAAATAAAAGCGACAAGTGCTAAAACAGTATCTGTCATGCAAGTAAAGGCTAGTTCTAACACTTAGTGGGGCGGGGGAAGCAAATGCTGTACAACTTCAACCAGGAGTGTAAGCTGGCAACAGCACCACCAAGTCCCCTAATGATGGAAGAAGGCGGTGGGAAAGCCTCACAGTGCCTCTGAACCTCACTGGCAGAAGATGCAGGGGAGGTCTGGATTTTTTACTTAACTGCTGGGCTTTAAATACATGTAATGCAACTCAATGCCCCCACCCCCACTCCCGAACTGTCTGTGAAGCCCCTGCTGACTTAGCCCCTCACAGGCACATAATAAGAGCTTACTTTATGACATTTCAGATCACATGAGCTCCAATAAGCACACCCAGGCGTCCTGCGCCTATCACATGGGCTAAGTCCACTGTACCTTTAAAGCAGAGTTTCTCCAGGTCGTCGGTTCTATTGACATTTGGGGCAGGACGGTCCTGGGTTGGGGAGAGGTGCTGTGCTGTGCTCTGGAGAACATTTCGAAGCATCCCTGACCTCCATCCACCAGCTGCTCCTCACGGCACCCTCCCTCCCTCAGGTGGGGCAGTCGAACACGCCCTCAGGCCCTGGGCACCCTGTCCCAGGGCCACGAATCACCTGGTGGAGAGTCACCACCGCGTGAAAGGGACCTGCGGCCCGTCTTTTCCTGAGTGACATTTCTCAGGAAACCTCTTAAAAAATGGTCTGCCAGCTCTGCTTGTTGCCCGTTAGGCAAGGCGAAGAGGACGTGTTGCATTTTCCCAATCAGAACGTCAACTCTGCCCGGGCACATTTTGGTAAAGGTAATGGCTGTGCAAACTGCTGGGGAGGAAATCCAAGGTGGACAGCCACAGAGCTTCCTGAGCTCAAAATACACCGCTTTCTTCCATATATAGATTTTTACTTTCTGGACCATTTCTCGTATGCTTATGACAGCCCTGAGCTAGAGAAGTTAGTATAATCACCTTTTTCAATAGATATGCTGCCAAATATTAACACTTCTTTTTCCAAGAGGCTGAAGGAGAGATTCAGCCACAGAATTGTTTGGAAAAGGATTCTCTCTCTCTCTCTCTCTCTCTCTCTCTCTCGCTATCACACACACAGTACCCACACAATGACACTTTATTTTTCAAGTGGCATTTTATAAAGCAAGTGTCTACTGAGCTTGCTTGGGGTCAGGAATACTGGGTGGGCCTGCCTAATTGATTAGCAATCACTGAGTGGGCGGCTCTCACATATCTGTAAAATGGACTAACAGTTCAGTGTTGCTCTGAGGATAACATAAAAGTCTTTGCTAACGGTCTTCACAAAATCTTCCCCCAAACGTTTTCAAAGCACTTCACCCCTCCAAGTATCAGCCATCTAGTTTATCACAATTCTATTCTCCAAGGCATCTGAACAAGGGGGCAAAACCAGCTGATGAAATATCATCAAGCAAGCAGGAGGAAAACAAATAGAGCCATTGAGAACTTTATCATCTCATTACCCCCACTGAGATTTGTTCTCTTGGGTCTCCATGTCAGACAAAGGGGGGGGGGCTCATTCTGCTTTTCCCACCCCATAAGTACCACCCACCCTCAGCGTTTTTTAAGTCCTGGGGAACACAGCAGAGCATTCAGTACCCAGCCTGGGGACTTTACAGGCTTTCAAATTCTCTTAGCATTACTCCTTTGAATCACACTGAACAAACAGTCTCCACCCTCTCCCACTTCTTTTGTCTGAAGCACCTATTCAGCCAGCCACCTTCACTGATGGGCAGACAGGCTCACCTGTATCATGAAGTACCATGTGAAACAAGATGGGCCAGTTGGTGCTCTCAGCTCCCTTCCCCCACCTCCCCTCCCCATCCTATCTTCAGCCAACATCGGTGCAATGGACTACTACACTGGTCAAGGCAGTGCCAGTATGAACTACCCCAAGCACTGACTCTAGGTTTTTCTCCTGAAGCGACAAGAGAAACTGAAAATACCAGTTGATGACAGACTTCCAATACAGAACAAGAAGAAAAACAACAACCCCGTCCCCCTCGCTTCCTAGGCTCCCCTGCTTCAGTAGGAAAGGAAACATGAACAGCCACAGCCATTCCTTTCTGCCTCCCCCCCCCCCCGCCAAGAAAGGGGGGAGAATTAAAAGTATATGATGAATTCCAGCCAGCACATTGCTTAGTTTCCCCTCTGTTTCATATAGTCCATGCTTTACCTATGATGTAGGGTGGGGACTCTGCTTTTTTGAAGAGTTATAGCTATTTCTGCTTTAAGAAAAAGTCTCTTTAAAGATCTCTTTATTTTCACTAAAATCCGAATCTCCCTAGGGAGAACCACTATCCAATTTCTTAATTATATTTGGATGTAAAAGCTATTACGCAACGTTACCTGTTCAGTAGGTCAGATGCACACAAATAACCTTGAGGCAGGAAAACATTTGACTTCTAGTAGTTATGATAGGCTTGTCTGTCTTTCAATCAAGGCATGATGGCTTCTAACCTGTCTGTACCCTGATTTCAATAATTTTATAAACTTTAAGATCTTTAGATATACTAAAACAGAATTATAATATAAACCACACTTCTTGTTTTGCTTTTCTTTCTTAACATCTTCTGAGTCTTTCCAAAGATACTCTAAATCCAATGCAATGGTTTTTAAATGATACCTAAGAACTCTAAATAAACTGAGGAGGGGACTCAAGACTTTATCTCATGAATGATAAACTCAGCAGGGGGTAAATAACAATTGTCACCTTATCAGAAGACACTATATTACATACCTTCCATTGGTACTATATAGCACTACAACCTTTTGGGTGTGATTCTTATTTCAGAACAGAATAAAGGCTAGACATCACTTTAATGATAATTTTCAAAATAGATCCAAAAGTTTGCTATCAACATATGCAATACATTATACACACAACCTTGGGAAAGTTTCATCTGAACACATCAGTAGGATCTTTGCCCAGATGAACTACTAATTGACATGACAGGGCTGGTCAGACAGAACTGAGTTTCAATTAAGTTTAATGACGAAAACACAAAAACAAACTTAACATCCTACCTTCTGGGGCAAAGGGCACGGTCCTAGAGGATTCAGAAATTACTCAAAACTAGTAAGTACTGTAAAGCAGAGAAGGACTCCCTTTAAAAATATGCTTTGAGGAATTTTACCATCCTTCAGTTTTGCTGCGCTTGTCCTCTGACCCTTATCCTCTGACCTTGTAAGTACCACCCACTTTTCAGAAGGATCACGAACAGAAACGTTAAAAGGATCCTCTTCAGACCGGTTTGACTGAGCATGCTTCCTCAATTTTATCTGTATTAATTATGCCATGCAAAAATCCCAAAAGGGGTTTAAAAAAATTAACTTCAGTAACTGTAATGTTTCCTTAGCAGAAAAGTAATAAACTCTGTTAACAAGTGAGCATTTGACAGCAGGCAAGACTTGTAAACGGACCACGAGTTAGTGCCTAGGTAGGGCAGGTAAAAAACCACTGTGGATCAAATGCAGCGCGCAGGAAGTTAGATTTATTTTCCTTCCTCAACATCCGAACTGAATGCAAATAAAATCTCAGGAGCCAGCCTGGAAAAAAAAATCTAACCTTAAAAACAACAACAAAAAAAACCAACCCACCACCAAGCCTTCAAATCAAAGGGCCACACACTGGATGATGCAGAGAGTTAGGAATGACTGCATCACCTGGACCAGCTGAGTCAGATTCATTCTCTATCACATAACCAACACTTGTCTGCCGGAGAGCTCCTGCGCTCCATTTCTGATGAGAAATACCTGGAAAAATGATCATCTACCAAATACAATGATCAGGACCAGCATGTCCTAACGGGGTCCCATTTCCATCAAATCCCCCTTTGAAAAAGTCAAATATCCTCAAAGGCAACCAGGTTAGTCGTATTTTAGAATAAGACAAGTTCAATTAGCAACGTGAAATGGAGCACGAGCTAAAACAAATAAACTAAATCAAAGAGGTCTCGCCCTTTCTTTTGTTAAAAAGGGGGGAGGTGTTTTTTCACACATTTAAAACTTGATTAAAGTCATTCAAATGTTTAATTCATCAGTGTAACCAAAGCTCAAAAACACATCAAAGAAGGACTCATCAGCATATCCAGAAGGCTCCCTCCGCAGAAAAATTTTTTAAAGGCCAAACAGTAAATCGATGGCCTATGTTGGCATGTATTATTTGCACAGTTATGTCCAACGCATCCCATCAAAAGTTCTGTTTCTTGAAAAGCACGGAAATGCATTTAAAAAAAAATTAGTCAGGGTTTCTGCCTCTGGATTCAAAGACTTCCGGGTCAAATTATTTTTGAAAGAGTCATACCTGTGTAGTCCTTGAAAATACAACCCAGTCTAGAGGATGCTTTCAACAGATGTGTGCGTGGTGGTGGGGGCTGGGGGTGGGAGGTAGGCACGGTAAACCGATTCTCTGCAGCTTCCTTTCTCTCACCTTTCACTTATATTTAAAATTGTTTCAGATTAGCCTCGTTGTCCACGCCGCAGACCCCCGCGGGTCTACCAGAAAAAAAAATCGGGAAAAAAATATGGTGATGTACATGAGCAGCTAAGCCTATGCCTCCTCTCCTAGACAAAAAGGCGACCGGGACGTCCAGCATCCCTGTGACGGAGGCAAACTTTATTTCCTTCGTTTGGAGAACCGCGACATGGAAACCTTCATTCGACCGGCAGCAAAAACGAAGGTTCACCCCGGCCTGCCTAGAACTTATTTTTATAACGCACCCTTTCGCCTCTCCATCACCCCTAAAAAAAAAAAAAGTGGCGACAAACCAACCAAACAAGCAAACACACACACAACCCCCCTCGAAAGTGCCCGAATGCCGGCCGGGCTGGCTCAGAAGCCGTGTAGAATTTCGTAATGGAATGCGAACTGCTCGTCCGGATCTGGGCTCGCGCTCGATCTCCTCCCCGGTCGGGAGCCAGCAGGGCCAATCTGCTGAGCAAGGGAAAAGCACTTTCCTCCTGCCCGTCCCCATCGCCGATGCCAGGCCCAGCGGCCGTCGCTGGACCGCGCGGCCCGGGGCGCCTGCCTGGCACCTCCTCTCCGACCACCACCCGGGCCTGGCTCCCTCCGGGGGTCCCCCGTGACCCCTCCACACCCTCCTCGGAGCGGCGACAAACGGGTTCTGCCGTTCATGCCCAGACCCGTTGCCAGCCCGTCTCGTGCGCGGGGTCCCTGACTGTGTCCCCCCCTCATCCCCCCCTCCCGTCCCCCGCCCCCTTAATCAGCCAAGTCCCTCGGTCCAGCCCGCGGCCCCGCGCCCGGTACTCACTCACGCGCCGCGCCCGGGAGCCGCCGAGTCACCACATCCTCGACGCAAACTCTCCAGCCCCATCCAGGAAAGACGCCGCGGCCCCGGGAGGGGGCCGGCCCCAGCAAGGACCTCCCCTGCTCCTTAGCAACCATTAAGGTCGCAGTTTCCTAAGAGACGGCGAGCGGGGCGGAGGCTGGGGGCGGCCCGAGGCGGGGGGTCGGGGCCCCGCCCGCCGCCCGCCCCCGCCCCGCGCGGCGCCGCGGCCGGGATGGAGGAGGACCGGAGCCCGGGAGTCGGGCAGGACTGGTCCAGCGCGCGCCGGCAAAGTTCCGGAGACGCGCCCGCGGCGGCCCGCTCGGATGCTCCCGGGCTGGGGCCGGCCGCGAGCCCCGCCGCCCCCCCCCGCCCAGCACCCCGCCTTGGACCCATCCCCACGCTCGGGGCGCGACACGTACGCGGCGCCAGCGGCCCGGACGGGCGAACAATACGTCCCGACGAGGCTCCCGCGGACACTCCCCGAATCCACCTGGAGCCGGGGCCGAACTCATCCCCCCCCCCCCCG
>PVJH01009842.1:8465-43122 GCA_004026705.1 Nesogale talazaci | reverse complement strand
CGAGCCCCGCGGCGGCGGCGGCTACCTTGCGGAGGGGTGCCGTCATCCCCGCGCTCGCGGCCCCGGGAGTGACTCGAAGTATGCCGGAGCCGAGTTTCCCCTCCCACTGGGGCGGGCGGGGGGGGGGGATGGGGTGGGGATGTCGGGGGAGGAGGGCGGAAGATGGAGCGCGGCGCTGGGAAGATGTCCCTGGCTCGCGGTCCGCGCACCCTCCGAGTCCCGGCCGGGGCTGGTTAAAAATAAACTTCGCCGCGGCCGGGGGCGGCGGGGGGCCGGCTCCGGCCCGGCGCTGGGGCGCCGGAGCGTGGATGCACGGCGGGGCTGCGGGCGGCGGCAGGCGCTCGCCGGAGCGAGCGGGGCTCGTCAGCAGCTCGGGAAGGGAAAGGAGCGGAGGGAGGGAGGGAGGGAGGGAGGGGGGGGGAGGAGCGGCGCCCGGGGCCCGGCGGGCAGCCCGAGGGCAGAGGCGGCCGACTCATCCCCACCAGCTCCGGGGCGCCAGCGACCCACCCGGCCGAGCCGGCGTCCGGGCCCCGCGGGGCTCGGAGTTTCCAAAGTGCTGCCGGCTGCTGCAGAGTGCACGGCGCCCATCCCCAAAAGTTCTGGAAAAGGGCGCTCCCGCCCGCACCCGGACGCTTCCCGGACGCCCGCCAGCCCGACCCCGAGCGCGAACTTACGGCCCCCCGGGGCGCTGGGCTTCGGAGCATGTCCAAGGGGCGTCTGGGGGCTGCCGAGCGAGGGAGGAGAGAGATGCAAACTTGTTCCGGAAAAGGAATCAAAATGGCGTTTCTGGATGTGCAAAGTTCATCAACTCCGCAGTCACTTCCCCTCCTCCTCGGCTTCCCCGCAGAAGGGAGGTGGGCGCGCAGCTGGCGACCCCCGGCGCCCCGAGCCGCGGTCCAGCCCCCCGCCTCGGCCCCCGGCCCTCTCCTGCCGCGCGCTCGCTCGCCGCCTCGCTCTGCCTCGCTCACCCTGATAAGTAGACACATCACGTGTTGCTCCTGCGAGTCTCCTGGGGACGTGTTACTGAGCCGCGGCGGCGGCGCCCGCGAGGGGGGGGACGCGGGACCCGCCGGGCTCCCGCCACCTCCGCCCCGATCGGGGCCCAGGGGTCGCACTTTCCATCCCCAGACGGATCGCCGGGGCGCCCCCGCGCCCCCCCTCCCTCGCCAGGGCCCCAGGGTGGCCCCGCGCCCTCCGGGAAGGCCCCGGGCCGGGGGAGGGCCGGCCCGAGGGGAAGGGTCGCGGCGGCCGCAGCTGAGCGCGTTCGCCATCAGCTAAGGCGCTCGCCCACCACCGCGCCCCTTCCTCCCGGGTCCCTCGCCGGGGGCCCGCCTCCCACCCGGAGCTTCTCATCCCTTCCCGACACGGGTTGTGGCATTCTTTTAACGGAGGACGGAGAGCGAGGCCATCGGAGGCACGAGGGGGGCTACGTGGAGCTCCAAGTGCCGTGGCCCGCACTACCCCCACCCCCCGCCCCGTCTCGGGCTGGGAGGCTTCTCCGTGGGGCCAGCCGCACGCTCGCGTGCCTCTCCACGCGCTCCGCATCCAGGTGGGGCGAGTCGGTGATGGGGCCACTCAGGCACCACTCCGCCCCCAACTCCAGGCTGCTGCTGCCCCTGCAGCCGCGCCCCTCGGGGGAGCCCCCCCCCCCCGACGCTGACTAGACTCGCCGTCGCCCTCCCCATCCCACACCCCACAAATGATGCTGAGCAGGGGTTCTGTGCGGCCCTGAGGTTGGCGGAGGCCGACCGCACTCAAGTCCCCACCCCATGGTGGAATGGCCGCTGCTGTGTCACCCCCCTTTGCCCTCGTGTGCAGTATCTCTTACTCTCAGAGGGCGCTGGGTAGGACTCCCGGAAAGCAGGGCCCGCGCCATCCTCGGATTCGCAGCTCTCCGTCCTCAACATTCACGCGAGCAGCACCACCCAAGTTAGTACACTCAGGCCTCGGGTTCACGTGCCTCATCCCAATTATTAACTACTTGCTCGCTGGGCGTTTGAAAGGGGCTTGTTCTGGGTCTTTGTAACCGTCTTCAATGAGATAAGGAGGCTTGTGGTGGTGGAAAATAAATAGCGCTTTCTCCCCCTCCCCCTCCTCAGTTCCAAAGACAAAAGGTACCTCTTAAGTAACTGCAGGAAACAAACCCAAAACCCAAACCAGTTCCCAGGGGCTCCACTGAGAAGATGATTACAGAATTATGCTCCTCTGAGAGGAGTCAGACAAGATGATGTTACTACTACACCCACACACCCATAAGGTATGCTTCACCTTGATCTTTGACCATGACCTTTGACAGGGTTTCACCCTGCCAGCTCCTGTCCTGGACATTTGTTCACCGTACAGAATTGTCTAACAATCGAGGGACATTCATTTGGGGCCTTGGATTGACCTCCAGCTGCAGATATCACTGTCTGCCTAGGGATGGATTAAATGTATGGATCTTGGCTAGAACAGAACTCTTTAGAACCAATCAAAGATAATTGGACCATAACCTCTGCCTTAAGATAAGTAGGCTAAGTCACTGCCCCAAAGGGAACTGATTCAGCTGGCTCTCTCTCTGACTTCCAGAGTCATCAAAATTAAGTTTTCAGAACCTGTTATGATTCCCAGGGTCGACTGTTTACTGAGGGAAACTACCCAGTCATTAGCAGTCACATTTTTCTAAGCCTCCCTTCGTCCCTCAAGTGCATTATCAAATACTTTTTGAACGCAGGCTTGTCATGGAGGAAATGAGACTGTCTCATGGGGAGTCACTATGGAACTTATGCACCCACTTTAGGGCCCTGTGGGGAAGGGCTGATTATTTTCTTCATCTTTTTCAGTGATAGGTCTGAATTAATTACTTGAATGCTCCCTTGGATCTTAAGTAGGGATAACACCACAGTGGGAATATGCTTGTCATTTAGACTATACTGTGAGGTATTTAAAAAGGCAAAGTTACATGAATTTTCATGACAAATCACCACCTTTATAATGCCACCTAGATAATAATGTCAACTAAACCAAAATAGTCTCAAGATATTTTTAAAATCTATATATAACCCCCTCCCAGGGGGATGGACAATAGGAAAGTGGATGAAGGGAGACAGTGGTATGTAAGACATAGTAAAAAAATTGTAAGTTATCAAGTGTTCATGAACAGGGAAAGGGGAGACTTAGCTGATACCTACCAAGAACTCAAAAACAAAATGTTTTGAAAATGATGATGTATAGATTGTGATAAGAGCTGTAAGAGCCCCCAATAAAATGATATTTTTAGAAAAGATTTTTTTTCTCTGACAAAGTTGGTAGGAAACTTATTAAATACTGGGTTCTAATGATATTGGAATATGTCTTCCTCATTTCTAACTAATGAATATACACTCATAGCAACTAATCCATTCAAATTATTGCTTATATTTCACATAACTGTCATTCAGAAAATATTTATTGGTCATGTTCTAGGTATGAAAGAGTTGTACTATTGGGCTGAGCCCTGGTGGTGTAGTGGTTGTGCATGGGACTGCGGCCCCCTGGGTTGGAGGTTCAAATCCAGCACCAAGACTGGGCCTCCTACTCCCACCACCAAAAGGCAGTGATGCCCAAACAAAAAAAAAGAGTTGTACTATCAAAATCACAATGAAGTTTGGTTAAGAGTGATGGTGAAATTGGGAAACATATAGTTGTGATTGTTAAACAACATGGTGAACATAATGTTGACATGTGGAAATGGCTACAGTGGGAAATATTTTGTGACATTTTACCATAATTAAAAAACAAGAACTAAGAACACGTACTTCATATCCACTAGAATGCCTACAATAAAAAAGATTGATGATGATGATAATAAATACTGGCAAGGCTGGGAAGAAAATGAAGCCCTATTTGCTGTGAGAATGTAAATGGTGCAGTGGCATTAGAAAATAGTTTGATTGGGCTCAAAATGTTAGGAAAAAGTTACCTATGACCCAGCAATTCCCTGTAAAATATTATGTCCATCACAAATGTTCATAGCTGCATCATTCCTTATAGCCAAAACTGCCAGCAGCCTCAATGTCTATCAACTAATAATTAGAAGAAAGACATGTGGCAGATCCAGACAGTGAGATGCTGCTTGTCTATCAAAAAGGATTTAAGGGTAGGGCTGAGACCTGGTGGTGCAGCAGTTGTGTGCAGTCCCTGTGGGACTGCAGCCCACAGGGTTGGCGGTTCAAATCCAGCAGCAGTTCTCCAGGAGCAAGGCTGGGCTTCCTACTCCCACCAGGGCAGTGATGCCACACACACAAAAAAAAGGAATGAAGGGCAACATGGATGAACCTTGAAACCTTTATGCTAATTGAGTGAAAGAGCCAAACCCCAAACCAAACTCACTGCCATTCAGTCAATGCTGACTCAGCAATCCCAGAGTGGGTTTCCGGGGGTTAACTAACTCTGTTGGGAGTAGAAAGTTCAGTCTGTCTCTGTGAAAGGTTCTGGTGGCTTCGAACTCTCCACTATGCAGATGATGTCAGCCAGTAACAAAAGACTACATGTTGGATGATTCCACGTGTGTGAAATGTCCAAGCTAGGCAGAGAGAAAATGACCCAGAAAATAGATGCCTGTGGTTGCCTGTGGCTGAGAGGCAGAGAGCAACTGACTGATGATGGTATGGGCTTCTTTGGGGGATAGCTTAAGGAGGCTTCAAAGGATTTGCCGACAAATTCGTTATCTTTTTCATTCTATTCTTTACAAACTTTATGAAGCCCCCTCAGAAACATGTTCTAAAATTGTGATGGTACTTACTCCAGTCTAAACATATTAAAGATTTAATCACTAATAATGGGTGAATTATATGGTATGTGGATTACCCAGAGGGATTTTTAAATGTTTGTGGGGAAATTCCATCATCATCATCTTTTAATTCCATTTTCCCACAAACTTTCAGAAGATCCTTCCTATCTCAACAAAGCCAAGCTACATGCATCCCTACCTGGAAGCATGCTAGGTTCTAAAATTGAGAAGTGGTACAAAATGGATAATTTATAATCCAGATTTTGTAAAATGCTGTCATTTAGTCTATGGATCTGTAAGAAATCATGCAAAGCAGCCTATGACAAGAACCATAAACTAGATACAAAATCCCAATGCTTAGTGTTGAGGAATCCCATCGAATAAAGACTAATCTGGGAACCTGCCTTGGAGCAAACACTGCAGTTGAGCTGTAAAGAAAGGCTAAAGATTTAGGGGACGGAGAGGGAGAGAAAAATACAGGCACAAAGACATCCCTCTACCAAATCGTGCTGCCTTTCCGGTGACCACTGAGGGCTCTAGTATGGTTGAGTTCTAACACACACTGGGATAAATGAGTGTGAGATGAGAGCGGCGGAGGCTTTACCAAATAGAATTGTGAATAGCGGCCATGCAAACACATGTCAAGTCCTGACCTGACCTTGGATAGAGGTAAAGAAAATGAAGATGGTCAGGAAACATTTCAGAGGCAGAATGGATAGACGTAAGCAACTGGGAGGGTGGGGAATCTAGAGAGGAAGACTCAGAGGCCTAGATGACGTTAGTGTGTGACGGGAGTCTGCGAGGATGAATTACAAAGCTCAGAAGGCCAGAAGTAGGAGCGTTTGAGTAGAAGGTGGTGCTAAACTTGAGGGAGAAATAAACAAAGAACCTAGACCTGTGCCGTTGAGGACAATCACAAAGAAAAAGGATGTGTCTACTGAAGAAGGTGGCTTAGATGAGGTAGCACACACAACCCACTGAATCTCACAAGACGTGTAGGTGTTCCCCGGGTCCGTAGGAGGGGACAGGGCGTTCCAAACAGCGCACTAGACACAAGGGTATAGAGGCATAAAACCACAAGGACGACAACCTGAACGGCAAAAACCTTGTTCTCGGGCTGCAACTGAGGGAGGTGGGGAGACAGCGGGAGATGAGACAGGCTTGCTCGGCAGCAGGCCATGCTGCAGAGAGCACTGTGCACCTCACAGCTCACTCGGGCTTCATCCAAGAGGTGCAGTGTTTGAGGGACGTGAAGAAGAGAAGAGACTCCTTGGTGGTACTGTGGAGAATGGTCTGAAAGATGGCAAAGTGTGAGGCAGAAGAGCTCGAATGGAGCTAATCTAACAGTTCATCTAAGAAATGAGGACTGACAAGGGAAGCAATGGAATGGAGAGGACTGGATTGACCTGAGATGGAATTAAGGCAGAATCCATAGAACCTGACCAACTGAGAATGGAAGGAAGGAAGAAGTACCTCTAAGGTACTTAGTAAAAGATGTGAAACAACAAGAAGGGGAACAGTGACAGAGGAACAGTGACCGAGGACTGTCAGAATGAAAGAAAAAGCAATCGGCTAGATAAGATGGATAAGATAGAAGAAATGGATGTGATCCAGCTGGTTGGGGGTGGGGCGAGAGAACAAGGGGGAGTTAAAGAGGACTCGTTCCCCGATTTGGGGGCTTGGAAGAGGTTATGGGTTGAATTGTGCCCCTCAAAAAAGTGCCTTGAAGTTCTAAGGTGACCTGTGAAGGTGACCTACTTTGTAAATAGTGTTTCTGAAGATATTATCAGCTCGATTAGCATGAGGTCATATGAGAGTAGGGTGGGTCCTGATCCCATCTGAGCAGTTTCCTCATAAAGAAGAAGAGGAGGAGGAAGGGGAAGAGGAGGTGCCAGAGATACTGAAAGCAGGCAGCCAGTGAAGGCAGAGATCACCAGCTGTCACCAGAGGCTAGAATCGAGGCATTGAACAGATGCTCACTCAAAGGGTTTCCACCCTGATCTCAAGAACTGAGATCATAAATGTCTGTTCTTATAAGCCACCGGTGTGTGCTGCTTTAATGACAGGCCTAGGAAATGAGAACAGGTCGGTAGATGGGTGATAGGCCTGTTCACTTCACTGGTGGTATGAGTCCTGGCATGGAGGGACATACAGGAGTTGAAAGAAGGTTGCATCCAAGAACAGGTCTAAAGAAAAGGGAGTCTGAACCATAAAAGACAGAAAGCTGAGCCCACGGAAGTACCTGAAACGAGGTGAGCTAAGAAAGTAACCAGTGCTCCTTCTCTTCTTTAAAGAAGTAAAACAGCCAAGGAAAAGGGATGCGTCTGAGGGGAAACACACGGCTAATGAGTGATGGAGCTGAGATTCAAACCAGGTGGCCTCGCCCCAGAGGCCAGAGTCTTTCTGTGTCATCGCCATCATTGCTGTTAGCCAATTGAGAATTAACATCAGGTACTAATTTTTTTATACGCCGACTTAATTGTCTTCACTACTCTCAATAAAACACTCTTTTAAGTGGAATTCTGCAGAAGGACCACTATGGTCCCTGCGTTTGTTCAACAAGGACTTAATTGCAAAGATAACAGA
Organism: Nesogale talazaci; assembly: GCA_004026705.1. Taxonomy (NCBI): domain Eukaryota; kingdom Metazoa; phylum Chordata; class Mammalia; order Afrosoricida; family Tenrecidae; genus Nesogale; species Nesogale talazaci. The sequence continues at coordinate 35,786 of PVJH01009842.1, read as the reverse complement.
GCCAAAGCGCACATTTCTAAGCATTGTTAATTTGGTCACACAAACAGGAGTCACACACCTCTTCCTGGTCTCCAAGTACTGCTTTCTGCCTGTGCATGCCACGTTCTGACACTGGTTGAGTATTCTGCAGACACCAACATACCTCATGTAGAGTCGATCTTTTGCAGATGGCAGAGTCTATGTGTGACTTCCATAGTCCACACCCTTAACCTCTCAACTGGGTGAGTTCTCACCCTCCTGGGGACATTTGGCACTATCTGGAGACACAATGTGCCAGGCACTGTTTTAAGTGTGTTACAAGTTGGACTACTAACCCCATGGTCTGCAGTTCAAACCTACCAGTTGCTCCAAGGGAGAAAGATGAGGCTGTCTGCTCCTGATTTACAGCCTCGGAAACTCCATGGGGCAATTCTCTGTCCACTGGAACCTGTATAAGTCTGAATCAAGTCAATAGCTACAAGTGTGGTGGTTTGTTTTCTGGTTGCCATACCGTAGGCAGGGGTGTGTTACTAGGATCTTGCAGGTACAAGTCAGGATGCTGCTCAACTTCCTACAGCGCTAAGCACAGCCCCTACAACACAAGGGTACGCAATACTGAGAGTCAACAGTGCCAAGGTCGAGGAACTCTACTCTGCAGTGCCTAGAGTTACCTCCTGGAGTATCAGAGTCCAGGGAAGAAGGAGTTTAGGATGGATAGAGGACCAGACTTATTGGTCAATAGGAAAAGGAAGATAAGTCCAGAGGATACAGGAAGAGGATGTAAGTTTTGAAAAAAGGTGTGTGTGAAAGAGGGACAGAGAGCTCGGGGTAAGACTCGCAGAAACCAGTCAGACAATATTTGTGGGGGGAAAGGCAAGTTGTGAGAGAATAGATATCTGAAGACCTTGGAAAGGCAAGTTGTGAGAGAATAGATATCTGAAGACCTTGGACAAGGGAGGGTATGCAGGTAGGGAACAGTGAGGAGCTGAAGACTCCCCAGCGAGGAAAGACATTGGAGATGAGTAGCAAGAGAAATTCAGCTCCATTTCCCCTTGCTTCCCAAAGCCGCAGAGTCCCAGAGGAAGGAAAACATGGCTGGCAGCTGGGAATGCAAAGAGACAAGGCAGGCTGAGAGGTAGTAGGGACCCGCTTAAGACCACCTTGAGAAGTGGCAGGAACATAATGAAAAGAAACCTTGGTGGTTGAGTGGGAACCAGCTGGGCTTCGATCCGCATGCGGGGCACTTTGAAACCACCTCAGTGGGAGGAAGGCTGGACTTTCTCCTCTCCCTAAACAATCTCACAGGGGTCGCTATGAGTCGGCATCCAGTTTGGTTTTGTGTGGGGACATAAGCAAAATAGTTGGCAAGGATCAAACAGGGAGCAGGGGGGACTGCCACTGACGGCTGGGCGGAGTCAAAGGACCTGAAGACATAAAACAGATACACTGCTTGCTGGGAGGGGGCGGCAAGGTGGGAAGGAGAGATAGATGGGACTGAGGGAGGGGAGGACAGGCATGGAGGCCTCCCAGGAGAAACAGAACCAATGACTGTTGGCAGATGGGGCAGAAATCCTTCACGGTGGGCTGGAGGAATGGAAAAATTGGTGACATGAGGGCAAGACACAAGATCCTGGGCATGGGACAAAAGGAGTGAACAGGAGAGAACTGTGTCGCTGTTGCTTAGACCTTTGTGAAGGTCCCGTCTGATGGCTGGAGACAAGAAGACCAGGCGTCAGTAGGGAGTGCTCCTTCTGAGCCTCGAGGACCCTTGGACTCACAAAGTGGGATGCCCACAGACCCCACTTCCTCACCCGCCACCTGAGTGAACGGGTCTTCCCCAGGCAAAACTTGTGAAGGAAGCACTCTCAGGAGAGGGTCAAAAGCAAAGGAAGTGCTGCAGGAAGGGCTCAGAACTAGTTTCTTAGAACTATGAGGCCCGCAGCCTCAATGCGAGAGGATTACTAGATGAGGCCTCTCTAGCTCAGGGTTTGCCTTAGCCACTGATGTCTGTGTCCCAGCGCTAGCACAGGGGCTGGCTGAGGGTGGGTTCCTAATAAAGCTGTTCTGAAGTGTGTCCAAGTAGAAAGGTAGGGAGGAGATGTGGGAGGGAACTGGAAGGTTGGGGACATGGAGGAAGTAACTGGAGGAAGGGGTTTGCCGAGAGGCATCAAGCAGAAGTCGGCAGGCTGAAACTTCAAAATGCTTTTAGTAATGCAGCTAAACTACACTGTCTCTTTTCACACACAGGAAGGACAAACCTAGAGAGATGAGGTGCCTAGAATACTTAAAACAACCTCTGTAATCCTGATAAATTGAGGGCTGCATTATTTCCCAGGACTGAGGGCTTCCTCCCCGCGCGCCCCCCCCCCCCAATTAAAAGGTTCACCATTTTGGTTAGACATTGTGTCTAAGATGTAGCCGGCACCCACCCACCCCCCTTTTCTAAAAATCAAAAAGTTAAGAACAGTGACATTAGCATACGCTTCATGGAGCAGGTCACGCTGGATGGTCTGGCGTAGCCTCTGGGCTATCACGTGATCATGTCTTCAATAAACGATGCTTGAGGTAGGCAATAGTTACTTGCTATTGTCTACACAGTAATATCTAATTTGTGTTTTTGTCTCGGCTTTTTTCTCCTTTCTCATGGTCTGGAAGTCCTGTGTCACATCTTGTTAAACTCCTTATGCAGCATCCTTCCTTGTCTAGCTGGCTGTTTCTAGCTGACTCAAAAACCAAAGAACCCACTGCCAATTGAATGGGTTCTACCTCAAAGTGACCCCAGAAGACAGAACTGCCCTCTTGGGTTTCCAAGACTGTCCACCTTTATGGGAACAGGCAGCCTCATCTTTCTTCTTCAGACTGGCTGGTAGAGTTGAACCTCTGACCCTGCAGTTCGCAGTCCAGTGGTTAGGAAACTAGACTACCAGCTTGGTTAGAAGTGTGTCTAAAAGACAGTATCCTCGCCTGCTGCCTCCAAAGTCTCTTTGGCTTATTTTCTGAGTCTCAGCTGGACTTTTGTTTTGTTTTGTTTGGGGGGGGGGCATCACTGCCCTCTGGTGGTGATGGAAGCTATCCAGCCTTGCTCCTGGAGAGCAGCTGCTGGATTTGAACCGCCAAGCCTCAACCACTTACGCCACCGGGGCTCAGCCCTCAGCTGGACTTTTGATTGATGAGTTGTTCCAAGGCTTCTAAATGATAAAAGTGGTTTCAGAAATATTAAGACGACTGGGGGGGGGGGTGTCACGCTTTTATGCTTTTATGCAAGTGAGCCTCCCAACACTCTCTCATACACATTTATCATCTCACAGCAGTTTAAAACTGTGTAACATTCACTGTTGGATGCCATGGCAGCTCTACGTACAGCCAAGTGCACCATCCTCACAATTGTTATGGTTAAGCCCATTATGGCAGCCACTGGGTCAATACATCTCCTTAAGAACTGTCCTCTTTTTTGTTGCTCTTTACCAAACTTGAAATCCTTCTCTCTTTTAATAGCATGTGAGTGAAATCAAGCTTCACCATCCTCACTTTTAAGTACAACTATTGGGCTGTACTCATCCCAAGACAGGTTTGTATAAAATTTTAGGACATCTCAAAAAACCCTACATTCCTCCTTATATAGAAATTGGGAGGGGGGGAAAATCACACCCCTGAAAGTGTTTTATTTTTACCCCTTGCACAAAAGACTTGTACTTACAATTCAGTATTTGTTTCTTTTATAGGATGAGGCTCCTTATTCAGGAACCGGGGTGCAAATAAGTAAAAGTAATACTTCTTGAGTTAGCATTGTGTATGATGAGTTAGTATGATGAGTATATTTTGTGTTTACCAGAGAAATGCACAGACTCCACGTTAGATGTCAGTTAACTAGACACCCAATGGCTGTCCTGTGTATGAGCCTCACAGACAATACTCTCAGGTCTTCCAGGGAGGCCCCCTATGTTGCAAACCACCAGTGCACTCATGGCTGCCAGGTCAAGGGATCAAATTAGGGTTTTCACTCCAAAGAGTGCTGAAGAAATTGCTGTAGATCACAGGAGCTGCTACCCAGGGGACATTGATCACAGAAAACTGAAAATGACAATGTGTACTAACGTACTGGGCAGAAACTTCTATTTTGGCTAGAAATAAAGGGTACAGACGTGCCTGGGACTCATTGGCCTGACTTCCAAGGCAGTAGCATTAGGAATTTCAGGCACTTTATCACAAGCACATCTCAGAGTCTCAAGATAATTCCTGGAGCCTGTGTTCCTAAAACAAGGTTTTAGAAAGGATATAGAATCACATTGTTATGGATTGAGTTGTGTCTTACCAAAATGTGTTGTGAATCCTAACCCCTCTTCGTATGAACAGGAAGCCTGATGACATTGTCAGGTAAGCCCGGAACTGCTAACTACAAATTAACCGGTTCAAATCCCACGTGCCACTCCAAGGGCAAAAGATAAGGCTATCTGCTTCCATAATGACTTCCAGTCTCAGAAACCCTACAGAGGGTCCCTGTGAGTTGGGTTTTTATGAGCTGGGTTTTATTCCTATGAACAGGGAACCCTAGTGGCCACATGGGTTGGGCATTGATCTGTTAACCATGGGGTTGGTGGCTCTAATCCACCAACCATCAACTGAGAAAGATGAAGTTATCTGGCCTCTGTAAAGGATGGCAGTCTTGGTCACTCCCGCAATGGCAGCGGGCTGTGCCTCAATGAATGTAACCTAACCTAGGAGTAGGGTTTTCTTGGATGTGCCTTATCAATGCAGGTTGCACCCTAATCAGCTCTGAGAGATTAAAGAGTAGATTGGCAGAAAAGAAGACACTCGAGGAAGGTCAACACCAGGCCTAGTGAAGTCTGTGGAGGCAGGCTTCTAGTGTGCAGACCCAGGAACTCCAAGAGTTACCAGATATTAGAACCAAGGCAAAGCTTTCCCCCAAGCAGTCAGAGAGCCTTCTCCTGGAGCCAGGACTCTGGATGCCAACTTCTGGCCTCCTAAACACTGAAAAAAAAAAATCTCTTCATTAAAGCCACCCATTTGTAGGATTTCTGTAATGGCAGCTCTAAGAAAATCACAAAAACGAAACTCTTCATGCTCCTGGAGAAATGTGGCCTTCGTTTAGTCATTCATTCTGCCAGGAATGGATCGGCAAAAATGATGTTTCAGGCATAATAGACCACAATGAATGAAGCAGACAAGAGGGTCTTAGCAGCTAGTGATTTACATGATACGCTTAGAACAAGATGTGTCAGGGCAGTGGAGCCCTGGTGGCGTAGTGGTTGAGTGTGGGACTGCGGACCACTGACTTGGTGGTTCAAATCCAGCAGCAGCAAGGCTGGGTAACTCCCACGACCACCAGAGGGCATTGATGCCCCCCCCCCCAAAAAAAAGAAGTGTTGTGTAAACTTAGGACGTCTTCCTTCCACACAAGGGAAAACACTACCAGTTCCCTCTCCAGCTGAAACTTTTAAAATAAAGTTGGTTTGTCCCAAAGCCTAAGATTCATCGGCCCAAATGTAGGGAGTTTTTTGTGAACTCAGACAATTTCATAGGGAGTTTGGGTGGCATGGCGGTTGCATGTTAGGCTCCTAACCAAAAGGTATGACATTCACATTCATTGGCCACTCTGCGGAGAGAAAGACAGGCTTTGACTCCAGTAAACGGTTCCAGTCTCAGAAACTCACAGGGTCAGTTCTACCCTGACCTATAGGGTGGCTTGGAATCAGAATGGACTTCATGACATTGACTTTTGGTTGAGGAAAATTTCATCAGAGTTATAAACTAGGCCTTCAGATGTAGGCCCCTACGCAGAGGTATTTATCTGAAACCACAATGGTAGCTCTCACTGCCAATCAAGTGGGTTCCGACACATAACACCCTTTCAGGATAGGGCAAAACTGCCCGCCCCCATCGGATTTTGAGACTATAACGACTTGAATAGAAAGCTTCACCTTTCTCCCACCAGAGCACCTGGTGGCCTCAAACTACTCCCCTTGTAGTTAGAGAACTTTAAAGGAATAAGTTGATATTATATGATCTGACAGTAAAACAAGATACATCATTTGTGATGATCCAAAGGGTTAAGCCAACTAGAAGCAACCTGTTTAAGAATTAAATGGTAATTAAATTAGTTACTAAAATGATCATATCACTGCTATTGAGTCAAATTCAATTTATAGTAACCATGTAGGACAGGTGTCCAAGACTGTAACCCTTTATGAGAATAGAAAACCTCATGATTTTAAAATTTATTAAAATTATGATATGGTGACAATAGACAAGGTAAACAGTTATAGCCAAAGTACTGAATGTGTTGGTTAATTTTGTGTCAACTCGGCTAGGTTATGGTGGACCTACTTGTTTGATCAAACATCAATCTAGATGTTTTCCTGTGAAAGTATTTTGATGACGTGATTAATATTTACAATTAGCCCACTATAAATAAAATTACCACCAATAGTACATGAGGGCCTTTTCCCTTAGTTGAAAAGGATGCTCAGATATTAACCATTATAGCTAGACCAATTGAGACCGCTGTACATATGCTATAGATTGTGGTAGAATTTGAACATGATAATAGGGAGATGGGTGAGCTCAAAGAGAAAATGTGCAGTATTTTTATATGATAAATATGTAATTTCCAATTAGTGGAAGGAAAGGATAATTTTGGGGGGGGGGGCATCACTGCTCTCCGGTGGTGGGAGTAGGAGGCCCAGCCCCACTGCTGGAATTGAACCTCCGTCCCAGTGGGCCGCAGTCCCGCGCACAACCACTACGCCACTGGGGCTCAGCCCGGAAAGGATAAATTTGTGAACTATTTGGATCAATTTGAGAAACAAAAAATTTACACCAAATGTCAATTTTGCACTGTTTTTTTTACACTAAGTTGACAATAAACAGTAAAACATATTCCAAATGGACTAACGAATGAAAGGTGAAATATGAGATGATAAAAGAAGCAGAAGAAAAACAGGTAAATATGCATCTGACTTAAAATGTTCCTAAGTGTTGACCCAGTAATTGCACTTCTTGATTTCTAGGAAAACAGTACTATGTGTAGAGAAGATGATTATTTAGAAAGTTCATAGTAGTCATCTTTTTTTGGGGGGGGCATCACTGTCCTCTGGTGGTCGTGGGCGCTACCCAGTGCTGCTCCTGAGAGCCACCGCTGGATTTGAACCGCCAAGCCCGTGGGCTGCAGGCCCGCACTCAACAACTTACGCCACCAGGGCTCAGCCCAGTAGCAGTGTTTTACGATAAGAAGACTAGGTTCACATTATGTAATCTACATGTAAAATTACATGTAAAAATTAGAGAAACACAAAAATTGTGTTAAATTGCATTTTCCCATGTATCCGGGATAGATGCTTTTATGGCAGGGGAGTGGTTCTTAAGAAACAGTTAAAGAAAGAAAGAAAGAAAGAAAATGTGCTCCCGGAATAAGAAGACGAGAACATCTTTTTAAAACTTAAAAAATTAAAGTGTCAGTCATGAATTAGTTTCCAATGAGTACACACCTGTCAAAATGCAGTGCCTTTGCGCCTGGGGAAAGGATTTTCCAGAAGAGATGGCAAACCATTCCACACGTTAGGTCCGACTAGCTGAAAGGCTGACTGGTCCCATTTCCCAGCGGTACCTTGGAAGACAACGATCTTGGCAATTTGGTTCCCAAAAGTCACAGCCTGAAAACGCTATGAGTCAGGTCTACAGGGCACCCCTGGGGTCCCCACCGATCCGAGCAGCCTTGCTGGCAGCTGACAATGGCGACATGTGACCCTGGGGAGGGCTCTGCGTTCCCGCTACTCTCCACGCGCATCAAAGAACACGGACAAGAGAGAGAGCAGAATGTTGGCATCTGGACCCAGGGGACTGCGGTTTCTTTATCAGCGCCTCCCCCGCCGAGAGGATTTTATAAAGCCCGTTTATAAAGGGTTGAGACCTTGACCCTGGCACTCCTGGGGTTGTTTTATACCCCCTCACCTCACAGAGAGGTCGGGAGGGGCTCAGGCATGGAGTTATCAAGCATGATGCTTGTTACAAATTGGAGATCTAGCCCTGGTAAGCAACCTCACGTCAACCGCTGGAACGCCTTCCGTCAGGGATTATTATTATTATTAATAATAATAATTATTATTATTTGCATCACTGCCCTGGTGGGAGTAGGAAGCCCAGCCTTGCCCCTGGAGAGCTGCTGCTGGATTTGAACTGTCAACCCTATGGGCCGCAGTCCCGCACACAACCACTGTGCCACCAGGCTCAGTCTCCATCAGGGATTATTTTGAGGATTTAATTTACCCATTGTCAAAAATATCCATCTGTAAATTGCCTAAATAGATCACTTGCCCCAAGTGGGGATCCTGAAGCACCATTCAACTTCCCCAGCATTGTTGGCTTACAAAGATACAAGCACCCCTTTCATTTAAGAATCTGGTCCAGTTGTGAGTACTCTGAAGCTGCTTTCAGTCTTCTAAGGACTCTGTGTCATCTACCGGAATTTTCAGCACCAGAATTCTGCAGGGGGCAGGGGAGGGGGGGAGCCCGGGAAGCAGCTTTACTGCTCTGCTCAAAGAAATGCCAGAAGTGTTGAGGGATAAGATGCCAGGCAGACTTTATAATTCTGTACCAGCCTTTTACCACCCTCCTCAGGAGGAAGAAGCTGTTTGTCCTACGTGGAGTTTAGCGTGAGCATGGAACACGAAGGGGAACTTGGAGGGGCTGTGATGAAAGGGCCACGCAGCTAAGCAGAACTTCGAGGTCTGAATCCACCCTATGGGAGATTGAAAAAAACCCCAAACCAACTTACTGCCATGGAGTCACTTCTGACTCGTAGTGCTTTTATCAGACTGGTCAGAACTGCCCCTGGGAGTACGGAAGCTTGTACATCTTCTATGGGTACCACAATCCTCATCTAAGTGCAGGAAAGTGGCTGGTGGTTTTGAACAGCTGACCCCGTGGTTAGGGGCCCAAATGTGTAACCTGCTACCCTACCAGGGCTCCTTCCATAAAGACATACTGCCTTGGAAATCCCAAGGGCCATGCTATGCTACCCTATAAAGTCCCCAACTCCGATGAAACAGTTTAATAGCAATGGGGTTGGTTTTTGGTTTGGTGGGGGGGGAGGGCATAAAAGCTTATATGATATCTTCATTGGGGGACAAACTAAGGGAAAGAGAAAGGTGACAAAATTCGAGACCCTTGTTCATTTCCCCCAAGTTAAGGGAGAAAGGAGGTGGAGGAGAGGGGCAGCGTTTAAATGGCCTGCCCCTATTTTAACATCTAAAAAAGCAGCTACTTTCTCTTTCTGATGAGCAGTCTTTTTTTTTTCTAAGTGAGCCGCCCAGGAGGCATTTAACTTCAGCTATTTTGATTAACAGTGAAAGAGAGGTTGAAAAAACACCTTTCTTTTAAAGTATGGCAGTTCTGTTAGATGTGGCTCTCGAGATCAAAGAGCGAAGTGAAAATGGAAGTTACCTCATTCAGGAAGAGCACAAAGTGAAAGACTCACGGGGGAGGACGAGTTTCACCCGCTCAAACCGATGTGCAGCGGAAGAGGGCCAGAGGTGGAGGCGCCCCAGAGCTTGCCCGACCCAGCGGCGTCCCATGATGCACTGCGCATGTTCAAAGATGCTCCCGGGTTTGACCGGTGCTGCTAATTAAAGACGGTCCTCAGGGACTGCCTCTAAGAAGTCCTGGAGCAGTGATTCCCCGGGCCTTCCTAATGCCACGATCCTGTAATACATTTCCTCATGCCGTGGTGACCCCCGCAACCGTAAACTTATTTTCACGGCTACTTCATCACTAATTTCGCTTCTGTGAAAGGGTCATTTGACCCCCCCAAAGGGGTTTCCACCCACAGGTTGAGAACCGCTGTCCTACAGCTAAGATTCCAAAGACCTATCTGTCAACCTGAATGCTAGGCCGAGAAGACTGAGATTCACACAGCTGACACCATTTGGTGAGTGTTCAGCGCTCCTTCCTGGGACTTGAATGCAGCCCCCTGCTTTCCAGCATGGAGGAGTTGTTCCATGGCCTGCAGCCGGCATGGTCCTCTTGATGCTACCACTGGTGAGAAGGGCTCCAGGAGGCCTTGCTGTGTGCTCCTGCTCCAGCTCCCAGGATGACCCGGTGGAGAGAGAAGTCAAGGGCATGGATTGTCCAACAGCCCAAACAGTCACCCCAGTTTTCCTCTCCTCTGCGGCTGGCTTTTTACTCTACGGGTTTCTGACTGAGCTCATGTTGCCTGAACCCTGTGTTGACTTGAATTTTTACTCTCTTTCAGCAGAGGCTGGACCGCAGAAGGAAAGGGTCTCCTTTGATTGTGGGCATCTCTGCTAATGTGCCACTGTTGGTAACCCAATAGCCGGTGGTGCAAATCGACCAAGAGGTGCCTCAGAAGAAAGGCCTGATGATCTCCCTGCTTTGACTACTGTACCAGCAAAGGAAGACTGAGAGGATGACAAAGGACATGCTAAACAAATTTGGAGAAAAATAACAGGGATTGCTGGCAGATAATATCAGCAGATAAATATATGTATCACATATAAATACATAACATATAGATAGCTATAACATTGTATAACATATATCACACACATATACAACAGAATGAGACATTGGTACCATCTTCATGCCCAAGTACGGACTTGTTTGCTCTTCCAGCCGTCCACAGATGGCACCCACGTGCCCAGCAGGGTGGAACACAAAGATCCCAGGGCCCTGTGTCCTCCGTGGTCCTATAACCTGGGCTGCCAACAGCTGGGATGCCTAGTAGTCCTTCCAAGAAGATCTTGGCTTTGTTTCTATTTTCTTGAAGGTAGGCTGCCTTGTGACTTGCTTTGGACCGGAAGAAGGTGGCAAAAGGGATACTGTATGAGTTGCAGACTTAAGAGGCCGCACAAGTTCCACCTGTGTCCTCTGGAAGCGCTCCCTCTGCCCCGTACAGGAGCCCAAGGCAGACTTCTGAAGGGAGAAAAGAGCAGGTGACAATGGCATGACAAGAGCATGACAATGGCATGGCCCAACTGACAGCCAGACTTGTGAATGAGGCCATGCTGACAATCCCTGCTATCCCCACCGCCCCCTGCCCCTAAGTCCAGCTAAACTCAGTCAACAAGCAATCACAACTACAAGAATAACCACGGAAAGAGCAGTCGTAGAGCTGCCCAGCAGAGCTAAGCCCACACTGCCAACCCATAGCATGGTGAGAAATAATAAATTGCTGGTTGTCTTAAGTCCATCAGTGATATGGCTAGTTAAGCATCAAAATAAAACAGAGGTCCTCTTTCCTATAATTTTTGGCACTTCAAACAAAGGAACATATATGTCAGGACAACAAAATAGAAAAAAACTTCCACGTTACTAAAGCTAAAAATCCAGTAATAGGTTTTTGAGTCCTGACTTCAATGGTGAGCCCGGGGTTTTGCTTCTCTCTCGTTTAATCCTGGCAGCAGCAACCCTTTGAGGTGGGTAGCATGAGCCACGTTTCGCAGATGAGACCTCCAGAGGTTCAGCAGATGGGCCCAGCTTACAGAGTAACTCCTGCCTCACTCCAAAGTCCTCGAGCTGTTCTGCCACAGCTATGGGCTGTGAAGTAACTTTAGACTGTTTACCAGAGTCCAGAAATCACACCGACGAGGGATCCCTCTCACAGACCTGCCCCCTGCTTGAAAACAATGCTTCTGGCTCCCTTCGAAGGGGACTTTGGCGAAAGCAGACAAACAACTCCAGCTTGCTTTGTCTTGTGGGCAGAAGCCTTGTTCAGATCGTTCTGGACTGCGCTGGCTGGCTGCACACCTTCCTTCCTGTCCGTGAGAAAGTCCAGGGCGGGAGGGAGAAGGGCTGCCCAGCACCAGGCTGGAGGGAGAACGCAGCAGCAGTGGAGGTGCAGGGAGGGGGGAAAGGAGACGAGATGCATGACCAACCACTGCCAGCTGAAAACACACTGAGCTGTAAAGACCCGCCTGGACGTGCAGTCCCTCTCTCGCCCGAGTGCAAGTTGAGCCGCCAGCTTTGAGAAAGGTGGAGAAAAGTTCTTATGTGAACGATGTCAGAAAAAAAGCTACAAGTGGTGAGGAGAAGTGTGGCACGAGTGGGGGACAGTGAGGTGCAGGGCCAAGGTTTGTTTTCCTGTCCGCCCCACTGCAGGGCCCACAGCTCACAAAGCTCACAGGACAAAGGTTAAGGCGAGGTTGATAAGTTGGGCAAGAGGTTGTGTGGCCGAGGCAGCTGTGGCTATTTAAAAACGATGAAGAGCAGCCATGGGGAAGAGAAGGAATGTGGGAAGAGGAAATGTGGCATGGAGAGTGAGGGGGTGAGTGAGCAAGCAAAGAATCGTGAATCCTTCTCACCAGGAGAGACCCACTCAGGGCAGCCCGACAACAGCTCAGCTCCTAGAGAAACAGGCATGGTTTCTGGCTTGTTCTGCCATCATCAGCTACCTCTCCCTGTGTCATCTGCTACACTTATCGTGGGGGGTTCAAATGATAGAATGAGCAAAAAATAAAATAAAATAAAATAAACCAAACATTGCCATCGAGACAATTCTGACCGACAGAGAGTCTAAGGGACAGGGTAGGACTGTCCTTGTGGGTTTCTGAGACTGCATTTCTTTACGGGAGTGGAAAGCCTTGTCGGTTTCCCTCGAAGCTGCTGCTGGTTTCAAACAGGCAGCTTTGTGGTCAGCAGCCCAATGCCTAACCATGAGACTGATGAGTCAAGAGGTAATTTAAAAATCCGACCAGCACAGGGACGTATTCGACCTGAAATGGAGAGTGATTGAGCGTGGACACGAGTGTTGATTTCCCCCACATTCTGCGGATGTCTTGGAACGGGCACCCCGGTTAGTGGAGTTGATGCAGCCTGTCTTTCTGGTGCAGGATGGAGAAAATTCTCTGGGAGGATGGAAGGAGGTGGTACCATGCACACCTCTGAAGAGACTCCTGTTGTCAAACCAGCCCTGCTGCTGGGGAATTGATTCTGACAGACGACAGCTCTGTAGGACAGAGCTCTGTAGGACTGCCTGAAAGGATTGTGAGTCTTCACATAATCTTTCTTCGACAGAGTGCCTGGGGGGTGACCTGTTGGTCTTCTGACAAGCGATGTAGCCACCGTGCCACCAGGGTTCCTCAGAGGAGGGATGTAGACACGCTGACAAGGGCAGCTGCTATTGAAAACCCCAGCAGCTGAAATTTACAGGCATTAAATACAAAGGGACTCTTCACTGCCTTAAATCCTAGTGAGTCATTCTGACTCATGGTGACCCTGGAGAACAGAGTAGAACTGCTCATGTATTTCTGAGCCTATAACCCTGTAGGGGAACAGAGAGTCTCATCTTTTCCCCGAATGACAACAGGGGGTTTTGAACTACTGGCCTTGTGCTTAGCAACCCAGTCATAATTCAGTATGCCGTCACAGTTTTGTTAGGTGTCTCTATGAAAACCATTTATGGGCCTCCCTGGCGCATGTCTTAGCAGCTGGGGTGGCAGACAGAGTGGTAGAGTCAGGCAATCCAGCTTTGAGAAAGTTCTAGGTACCCCGAGGGTGGTTGGAAGGCAATCTGCAAGCGCTCTCCCCACAGCCAAGATGCCCAAAAGGAAGGTCAGGTCAGCCCGAGGGGTGATGGAGGAGGAGCCAAAGAGGAGATGGGAGAGATTGTCCGGGAGACCTGTGCCCATAAAAGTGGTGCTGAAGCCAAAAAAGGCACCAGGAAAGGATAACTCTCCGGACCCCAAAGTGCAAGCTGAAGGGAAAAGAGGAGCAAAGGGAAAACAGGTGAAGTCGCTAACCCAGGAACAAAGCAGATTTACCTGCTGAAAATGGGGAAACGGAAAACAGGAGAGTCCAGCCTCTGAGGAAACAGGAGAGAAAGAAGTCAAGTCTCCTGACTATTTATCTTGTTTTATCAGGGAGCATCTTATCTCCCTTCTTGTACAATCCAGAGGAATACTTTTATCAACTATTTTGTAAATGCAAGTTTTTTAGTAGCTCTAGAAACATTTTTAAGAAGAAGGAAATCCCAGTTCATTCCATTCTCTTTAAGTGTAATGCTTTTTTTTTTTTTAAGATGTGAAATCATTTACTGGTTTATTTTTTAGTAATGGTGGGATATTGAATTGCGGGGAGATTTGACTGTATTGAGTGTCAACATAACATTCTGTGGGTTTGAGGGAAGTTTTTATATCTCTAATATCAATTTGGGATATATATATATCCCTGATGGCAATTTGGAGGCACTGTCATGCATTTGTATGACGTGGACATTTAAACTTTGTCTCCACATTTGTTTTCTTAATAGAAACCATTCTGTCATCATGGTTTCCTGTCAACACTGTGCATTCTGTAACACCTTTGGTCGTGGTGGTCCAGTTTTCCTGATCACTTTGTAGTGCGCTGTGAAGGACTGGATACATAAGTGTGTGGTGTGTGTGACATTGAATTGTGAATCAGTGGGACTTAAGATGTAACAGTTAACCAGCATTTGAAGATAATGGTACTTGATAATCTCTTTTTAAAAATTTGCCCCTAAATTTAAAGCTGGAAATTCACTGGAATTTAGAAACAAATTTTATCTATATGCCACTTTAGGATTTTGGTGCATGCATTAAGCATTGTGTACACATTGTTCATAATGTCTCTGTGTCGAACAACCAATAAAATGCCAGTTACAAAAGTTACTATTAGTTTCCTCTTTCTCCCCCTTCCTACCTACTACCCATCTACCCTTATGGTGTTGCTATTCCCATCACTGTTTTTGAGGGGATTATCTGTCCTGGCTTTTGTGTGTCAAAACAGGATTTGTGAGGTACGATGGGGGTCATGAGAGTGAGGGTAGGGATCATTAAAGAATCAGAAGAATGTTGTGCTTCGTTCGTCAGTGCTAAACTGCGCCGTGGCTGAAATGTCCCTTCTGTGTGACCCTTCTGTGAGGGCATGTTTACAGACAGACTTTGGGTCTCCACTCTGACCCCTCACTTTCACATTGATATAAATATTTGTTTTTGATCTTATGATAGTTGATCCTATCAAAACCTTGTGATCGGGCTGAGCCCTGGTGGCATAGTGGTTGTGCGCGGGACTGAGGCCCACTGGGATGGAGGTTCAATTCCAGCTCCACAGAGCAAAGGCTGGGCCTCCTACTCCACCACCTGAGGGCATGCACCCCCCCCCCCCAAAAAAAATCTTGTGATCACATAGGCTGCTGTGCCTCTTCCATTTTGGCTTTGTTGTACCCCTGCTAGATGGCTGCTAGTTTAATATCAAGCCTTTAAGACCCCAGGTGTTTTATCCTTTGATAGCCAGGCACCATCAGTTTTCTTCACCACATTTGCTTATGCCCCCATTTTGTCTTCAGCAGTTGTGTCAGGAAGGTGAGTATCACACAATGCCAGCTTATTAGAATAAAGTATTCTTGTGTTGAGGAGAGGCTTAAGTAGATGCCCAAAGTCCATCTGCTACTTTAATGCTTTAACATATAAATATAAGTATAGATGTATACTTTGTAAATATAAATCAATTTCCCTCTCCTTATGTATTAGTATATTTACAAATGTACATGTTTATATTTATGCCTCTCTATCTAGCTTTTGCCTCCGAATCCTTTTCTCTATTTTCTTTTACTTTCCTCCTGCCTCACTATCATGTTCACCTTTCCTTCGGCTCTCAGTAATCCCTCTTGGTTACACTGCATACCCCACCAGGCACTTTATGGTTACTGTGCTGGAAATTTTGGATCCATTGTTGTTCCCTTGTCCCTGAGTTTGTTGGCTTCCTGCTCCCTATGGGACAATTTTTCATGATTCAAAGAAACAGGAAATGTTTGGATTTGGCACAATATTAATATTAAATTAAATATTGAAAGGATTGGTACAATATTAGTTCTTCCCTTGGTATGTGCCCGTTCTCCAAGGGCATGGGGCCTGAGAGATAACAGAAGTTATTGCTGTGTCTCATGCCTGTGTGTCTGAGAAGACATCAGCAATATAGCAGTAGGCCTAGAAAATATGTTTAAGTGACAATAATAGTAAGAATAATACCAATAGCTTCTTGCTTCATCATATTTTATTAGGTTTTCTTCCTGAAAAATATACACGAAGAAATGGCTATTAAACTGTCATCCATGGTTGACAACATTTTAGGAGATTATTTGCCTCATTTACCATGTTAGACTTAGACGTGCAAAATAATTGGATCAACAGGCAAAACAATTCATCATAGAAAGAAAGCTCTACCATATGAATCCTTTTTAAGTAAACACACTTAAGGGCTTATGGCTATCCAGTGTTATTCAACATGAAATTGAGCTAAAGGGACAAAGGACAGACGCTGCTTTCTGTGTCAGGAACTGAGTTCCAGTCTTGCTACCAACAAACTATCCTCCTTCAGCCACGTGACTTAATGCCTGTGAGATTTTTCACTTGCATTTCATCAATTAAAGAAACAGAGTAGATCACTTCTAAACTTCCTCCTTTACCTAACTCCCCACACATATAATGTGGATCCAAAAGGAGGATATTGCATTCTCCTCTGCATACTGCAAAATGCGTACCAGACATTGAAAGTCTTTTTTCGCAAATTAATTCTTGGTTACCTCTAGCATGCATGCAACTGCCAGGCACAGACCATGTATATGGCCTGGGTAGTGGCGGCTCAAAAGAATTCTCACATTGCTTGGGGGTTGTGTGGAAGCCAAGCAAATGATGGTGGACTTACTTTATAAGCCATTGACAAGACCTCTCCAAGCCCTGGGGTGATCCTAGCAGCGGGGCTGCAGGGGTCACTAGCACATGGATAAGAAGAACTTCTCCTTTAGAAAACAGAAAATCTCATTTCGTCGCATCGTCAAAAGCAGGAAGTATAGTGGATAGAAGCTAGGTTCTGAAGAAAGATGGGCGTTATCTTAGCATCCCAGCCACACACTGCTTGGTGGTGGTGGGGGGAGGGGAGTTTCTTTACGTCTCTAAGCCTTAGTTTCCTGTTAAAAGGAGTATTAATAGAATGACACACAGAGAGAGCGCTTGTGAGGAATGAATGAGAGAAAAATATTTAAAATACTTAACACAGAAATGCAGTGGATAGCAGGTCTCCTACCCCCAGACTCTCTCATGTAATGCAGAAGTATCTAGTAAGAAGTTTCTAGTTAGTCTGGCAGACTATAATTTTTTTGGAGCGTAGAGACCACATTCCTTGGTGGAACCACAAGCTGTGGGGTCTCTTCTGCTCAGGAAGCACTCACAAAAGGCAGGCATACTTCAAAAGACACACCATACAACATGCAGCAGGGTTATGATCCAAGTAGCCCATTTCAGCTGGAGACTCACTTATTTTACAGTCAACAGCCTTCAAGAAGCCCTTCTGGGGACTTTGTTTTGAGGAAATGAAAATGACTATTCTGCACAACCCACTTGCAAGCAATTTAACCTCTTTGTACCTCAGTTTCCTCTCTTGTAAAATGGATTACTAACGGTTTGAAAGGCAGCTGGTTCAAACCCCCCAGTCACTCCTTGCGAGCAAGATGAGTTGCTTGCTGTCAGGAAGATTTACTATCTCAGAAGCTATCCAGAGGGCTGCTGTGAGTTGGGTTTACTCACAGACTTACATGTGAAGCAGGAAGAGTCACCAGGAGCCCTGGTGGTCTGGCAAGTATGAATTGGGCAGCTAACTGTGAGGTCAGCAGTTTGTAACTACCAGCTGCTTGGAGGGGTAAAGAGGAGGCTTTCTATGCCTGTAAAGAGTTAGAGTCTCAGAAACCCACAGGGGCACTTCTACTCTGTCCTGTACAGTCGCCATGAATCTGAATTGACTTGATGGCAGTGAGTTTGATTTGTTTTGGTAAAGACAAATCTGACAGCATTATTTTAAATCTCTGGCCACAGGTCCCCATAAGTGACATGGGGTTTCAACATTGCTCCAGCATTATTTGTAAGTCCTTCCTGACTGCCAGCCAGTATCAGCAAGGGGTCTTTACTCCCCTTCCCAGTCTCCCCTTTTTCCTGGTCTAGGCCAGACCCAGGAATCTGCAATCTCACCGTATTCCTCCGTGCGTCTGTGTGCCAGGCAGCCCTGGAACTCTCTGGAGACTCATAGCTCTGAACAAGCTGAAGAAGTGGGTCACATGCTGGGTGATTCCCCTCTCCCTCCTAGAGAAGGATTTATGGTTTGGGTAAAAAAACCATACGAACACATTGGTTTTCTCATTGGTTTCACTCTGAGTTTCCGTCCCCTGCATTACAAGCAAATTTGTCAAGAGGCGCACTCCATGAATGTCTCACTGGCCCGTGTGAGAGGAGTGCCCCTACCAGGGAGTGCTGAAGACAGACGTGTGAGCCAGGGGAAGGCGAGGAGACCCACGGGGAACACAGTGTTCTTCGCTGTCTTTGTTTTAAAATTTGGCACTCTGGAGGCACGTGGGACCTGTGCGACAAACGGAACAAACACGACACACTGTTCCCTTAAACAGAACATCCGTGGTCCTGAGTGAGCTCCGGGTACAGAATTCAGGAACCCTAAGAACACCTGAAACACAACTTCAAAGACTCGCCCGCGCTCCGTGGGTGGTCTTTAAGAAAGGATCTCGCACACATCAATGAAAAAAGAAATGATGCCCACAAGCAGCCTGAGTCACAGGACAAAATTGGCCACTCTGTCAAACTCTCACTCTGTACAACTGTGATTCAGGGGGGAGACCTGGAACCATGTCAGGTGCATAAAGGGTCTGTGCCCTGGAGTAGAGCCGTAGTCATGGTGGACAGTCGCCGAGTGGACACAGCCATCTTTTTTTCTGTTCTGAGCAGGAGCTGCTATAACACAAGTATGGAATAATTATGAACCAGCTTGCAAGACTTACTAAATGAAAATACAATGAGCGTGCACACCTCACAAGAAGCGCTTAAAAATACCATTTACGAAGCCTATGTAGATACTCAAAGGATTTGAAAGCAGTTCCGGAAATAGACATCTGTACAACAGTGTTCACCGTAGCACATTCCACTGTAGCCAGTAAGTGGAAACAACCCGAATCTCCATCAACAGAAATACAGCCGGCCCTCTGTATCTGCAGATTCAACCGGTGACACATCCTAAATGTGGAATCTGATGCACGGCAAGCACCCAGAGCCCATGCCCATGGATGATGCACTGTGGGCTCAGATCGGTCGTAGCATCCCATCCTGCCGCAGGGTCCAGTCTCTTCTCATCAGACTCCTTGTGTTGTTTGAGCATCGCTCACTCGCGTCTTGCTCCTTCATTTCTTGTGCATCCCCTTTGTTTCGGCAGAGAAAAACAACTGCTAAAAAGCAATCAGGCGGGAAAAAAAAGCAATCAGGTGATCAACCAAAGTGAAGAGGAAGCACAGCGTGCCATTTCCATCCTATTTCCATTGTATTTGGCATTGATCTAAGATGCCAAAAGGAATCAAGAATGCCAGTGTGTATGCATCATAGCCACCAGTGGATAAGCTTGGGAAGAATGAGAATTCCAGAACACTTCCTTGTGCTCATGTAGAACTTGTGCTGAGCAAATCATCAGAGAAGATGGATTATACGCGGCAGAGTGTGGCATTAGGACTGCCAAGAGGAAATCTATCTTGGAAGAAGGACAGTCAGAATGCTTCTTAGAGGGCAGGATGGCAAGACTTGATTCACAGACTTCGATGTGTTGGTAGGAAGGCGTAGACCCTGGAAAAGGACCGTGTCCTTGGTTAAGTGGAAAAGAGGAAAGCCCTCCACATGATGGATTGATGCTGTGGTTGCGACCAGGCCACAAGAGAAGGGCCTGTGCGGTGTCCCATTCCGTCGTGCATCGATGGGGGCGTGGCTGTAAGTTGGAACTGACTTGATGGCATTCAAGAATGACAACCACAGACAAGTCCCTGGAGACAAACATTGTGCTGAAGAAAGTAGGGGATCAGTGAAAAACAGGAAGACAGGCCACAAGATGGATGACACAGGAGCTAACTCAAACACTGGCCTCAGACATGCTAATCCTGGTGAGTTGCTTAAGGCAGGGCAGTATTTCTTTCTGTTGTGCCTCAAAAAAGCAGGTTAGATCTACTGGGGGGAATAAAGTTGTGCTCTTTTAAGATGTTCTTAGAGTTGGGGGAACAAAAGGAATCTGAAGGGGACAGATCAGGGCTGTGGTGAATGGGGTACAGCCGGTGACGCTGCGAGGTCCTGTCAAGTTGCTTCTCACTCATAGTAACCCTAAACTCCGAAGGCAACACTGCCAGCCCTGTGCCCCCTTCACAATTCCTGTTAGCAGCGGTGGCCATCCATCACATGGAGGGCCTTCCCCTTTTGTGCTGCGTTATTTTACCAAACAGGATGTCTTTTTTCAGAGCCTCATCTCTCCAGATGACATGTGCAAAATCTTGTCATTCTTACCGAAAGAACAAGCGAATCTATTTTGGAAGAAGTACAGCCAGAATGCTCCTTGGATGTGAGAGGTAAAATGACACAGTGACGTGTTCAAAGGTTAGCCCTTGTTGCCCTTGGAGAATGAGCAGATGCATTGCTGTGATGCGGGGTAAAAAGTTCTTCAGACCTGTGTCCAATATATCAAGATCATCACTTTAGAGTCCCAAAATAGCCACCACGGCTTTCTGAGCGGACCTTGAGTTTAACTAGCCAAGCAGATTACCGCCCCCCCCCCACCCCCTCTGGTAAAGCCATGGTTTTGATTGGACCTTATTCTCTGGATTCAAGACGCATTCCTGGTTTTGATGTATTCTTTAAAAATGTCTCCAACCGCTTTGAGGTTATCACCAAACTAGTGTTCATGCGATGTGTTTGGTGTACGACACCACTGAGTGGGAAGCTTGCGGAGGCCAGGATGTTGCTCTAAATTACCTGAGACCCCAGCTTCAGTAGCAATTGCATCAGTGGTAATTCTGAGGTCTCTTGCACCCTTTACCAGATGGCAACCATTGTTCCTTCATTTGTTGAACCTGACAGTCTTTTCTCTCTTGGCTCATCTTTGAGGGTTTTGTGGTTTTCCTTAAAATGCCTGCATCATCTAAAAACTGCTGTTCTAGGTGAGGCTACATCCCTAAACTTCAATAATTTGGGCAGATGCTTGCTTGATCTTTGTTAAAAATTTGATATTAGTTGTAATTGAAAAAATACTTCTTCCCCTCCCTCTGCTGGCACAAAAAGTATCCTTTCTTTGAATGCCCCCAAATGAGGCTAAGACAGTGTATTACAGTGTAAAACTTGTCTGTAGCTATCCACAGACAGAAGCATGTTAAGACATGTTTTTGTTTGAAATAACCCATGCACATATAAACTGGTACTCTAATAACAATAATTTTTAACTTGTCCTCATATGTGTGTCTTTATGTGAGGAATTTTCGAAAAGTTTGTGGGAAAATAAAATGAAAGGATAATGGAACATTCGACAAACTTTTTGAAGCCCCTTACATAGATAAAGCAGCAAAAATGTATGTAAGTCTTTTATAAAGACAATCATCAACTTTGTGTGTGTGTGTGTGTGTGGCATCACTACCCTGGTGGGAATAGGAAGTCCAGCCTTGCTCCTGGAGAGCTGCTGCTGGATTTGAATCGTCAACCTGGTGGGCTGCAGTCCCTCACACAACCACTGCACCACCAGGGCTCAGTCCCAATCATCAACTTTTATTGAGACAGACAAATAGTTGGTGCTTATGCAAAAATAAGGGATTACTATGTGTCAGTCACAATTCTGAGCCCATTACACCTATTATAATAAGCAACACAATTATTCACCTGCCATTTCCCTCAGTTTCCTTATAACGTGGCTACAATTATAATCTGTACTTTTAAGATCGAGGAAACAGAGGCACAAAGCGGATAGATAAATGCTGCAGAGTCCCACAGTCAGTAAAGATCCATGATCTGAGCCAAAGCAGGCAGGCTCAGTGACCATACACAATCAAACTGCCTTCCATGCAGTTAGTTCTCCCCAAGTTAACCTAGAGCTTCAGTGCAGCCTCAGAAAAACTCTCAGAAACGTAACATGGCGTTTCTCAAGTTTATACCAATAAAAAGAAAGATCCTTAAAAACCCAAGTCTAGACTGAGGCCCGGTGGTG
Organism: Nesogale talazaci; assembly: GCA_004026705.1. Classification (NCBI taxonomy): domain Eukaryota; kingdom Metazoa; phylum Chordata; class Mammalia; order Afrosoricida; family Tenrecidae; genus Nesogale; species Nesogale talazaci. Next base: position 13,760 of record PVJH01009842.1, on the reverse strand, counting down.
TAAGTGGTTGAGTGCGGGACTGCGGCCTGCGGGCTTGGTGGTTCAAATCCAGTGGTGGCTCTCAGGAGCAGCGCTGGGTAGCTCCCACACCACCAGAGGGCATTGATGCCCCCCCCCCCAAAAACAAAAACAAAAACAAAAAAAACCCCAAGTCTGCTGCCACAGAGGTCATTTCAATTCACAGAAAACTGACAGCACCGGGAGAATAAATCTTCACCAAAGCAGAAAGCCTCTTCTGTCTTTTGAGGAGCAGCTGATGGGGTTCAAATGTTGGACCTTTTTATTAGCAGCTGAATATTAAACCATCACACCACCATCCACCAAGTCCCCTAACATCACATATACTCCCAGTTCACCAAAACTCAAATCCAAACTCACTGTGATCAAGTCGATTCTGACTCATAGTGACCTTACAGGCCAGTGCAGAACTGCCCCTGTAGGTTTCCAAGCCTGGAACTCCTTATGGGAGCAGTAAGTCTCCTCTTTTCCCGTGGAGTGGCTGGTGGTTTCAAACTGCTGACCTTGAGATTAGCGGCGCAATGCATATCCTCTGTACCACCAGGGTTCCTTTCCCATCCACACTACTCTGTACAGGGTTTCCTAGGCCGTAGAACTCTCTTAGAACATACAGCCTCACCTTGTTCCTTCAGAGTGACTAATGGATTTGAAGTGCTGACCTTGTGGTTAGCATCACAGTGCCTAAGCCATAGCACCACTAGGGCTCCCTACTGTGCCACCAAGGCTCTTAACACTTATATCAAAGGACAAATAGAGCATATGAAGATGTTCTTGAAGAACTAAGTGAAAAAGTCTACCCTGCTGGAATCACTGACATACTTGAAAGCCATGATAGGGAACTTAGAGTCGAGTTGGACGAAAGCCCCTGGTGATGCACACAGTTAAGTGCTGATGATTCATGGTGGTTTAAAGACACTCAGAGGTGCCTTGGAATAAAGAACCAGGGATCTTCCTGCTTCCAAAAGGTCACAGTCTGAAAAACCCTGTAGATAAGTTAGACGATTCACATGTGGGCTTGCTGAGCAGACTTCGTGTCCACTAACAACAATGCAATTTGTATCAGGGATTGGCAAACAGAACATTGGATCAGAGAACATGGGCACACCATTTACTGCACCGGAAGCAGTCAGATGATATGGAGAAGGCAGCCATCTTTATACACAGTGCCTGGAAAGCTCAACATGGACTGAAATAAGAATGAAGCAATCCCTGCCTCACTCTATTCACAAAATTCAGGTCCAGGCAGAAAAAGACTGAAGTATGGAAGGCAAAAATAGAAAGCATCCATAGTAGACTACAGGAAAACATCTTTAGACACTTAGGGTAGGAAAGAATTTCCTGAGCAATAGACTCATCGATTGAATGAAAGATTGACACTCTATACAACATTACAATCAAGAATTTACATGAAGAAAAATGACAAATTACAAAGTGGGAGAAGATGGTTACACAATGATAAACAGCAAGTTACTCATGTGAGAGTCTATGAAAGATGCTTACAAATCAGCAAGAAGAGGGCAGAGTAGTCCAGTAGAAAAGGCAGCAAACATTGAATAAGCACCTTAAATGGACATTCCAATGGCCAGCAAACCTTACCAATCACTGAGGAAAGGCAAATTTAAATCAAATGAAACATCATTTCGTTTTCTGACTGCCCAGTGGATTTTGGATGAAGTGTGGAGCAGTACACTCTCATGTACTGCACTGTTCAAGGTCTTATAAACTGGTACAGCCACATTGGAAGCCAGTGTGGAATTGCAGCATAAAGTTAAACAGACTAACTCTTTGGCCCAGATAGCCCCCTAGAGACATGTCTGTAATAAGAGGGGGCTTCAAAAATTCAAGAAAACTTTCCATTAAAAATCATTGTATTGGGGGAATCATACAACTCTTATCACAATCCATTCACCTATCCATTGTATGTCAAGCACACTTGTACATTCTTTGCTCTCATCATTCTCAAAACATTTGCTTTCTACTTATGCCCTTGGTATCAGCTCCTCATTTTTTCCCCTCTCTCCCACCATTATTTTCCAATTTTATTTTTCCCATGGACTTTTGGAAGCAACTTTTTACATACCATGGGACATGTAGTATATTCATACATAGGAATACTAAATAAAAGAGAAAAATGAATAAACTATTCCTATAGGTATAAATGTGACTGAGTCTCACAATGCTATTATTGATAAGAGAAGCATACAGAATAATGCAAACAATTCTATTAATATGAAGCTTGAATACTTCCTTAACAAAAATCCTATTATTTAAAAATATTTTATAACCAAGGCCCTACAGGGGCAACATTGGAGACACAGTGTCGGGATTGCAGACGTCCGTCCCAACCATACAGAGGAAAACACTCAGGGCGTGCAGCAGCGCAGTGGGGGGAGCAGAGCATGGAGGTCCTGAGGGAGAGGCAAGGATAGCTGGGGGCCAGGGCATGGAACCCCATTGGACTCTACTGGAGGTTCCTCCTAGAGGTCAGTAAACAAGCCTCGAACTATTTACAGATTTTGCATTATTTATCTAGCTATATTTTCTGGGCATTTTTCTTCTTTTTTCTTTTTGGCATTTTTTTCTTGTTGTAGTCATCATTTTGTTTTCTTTTGTCACTTCATCTTGCGATGTCTTGGGGTCTCTGCAGGTCTAGCTAGATAAGATCGGCTGGATCATCAGCCTGGAGGAGAAAACGACAGGATGGATGGTTCTGGGGGATATGGGCGAGAAGTGGGGGAAAGGAAGTGGTGTTGTTCAACCCAGGGACAAGGGAACAATAAGTGAGCCAAATTCAGTGGCAAGGAGTGAGTGAGAGGTCTGGTAGGGATTGATCAAGGGTAGGATAACCCAGAGAAACTACTGAAACCCAAATGAAGACTGAGCATGATAGCATGACAGGAGGGAAGTATAAGGAAATAGGAGGCAAGGGGCATTTATGCAGGTCTAAATGCAGGCATGTACAAAGATAAATATATTTATGTATGATGAAGGGGAAATAGATTTACATGCACATATTTATAGGCTCAGTATTAAGGCAGCAAATGGACATTGGGCCTCCACTCAAGTATTTCCTCAATTCAAGAACACTTTGTTCTATTAAATTGGCATTCCATGATGCTCACCTTCTTGACACAATCACTGAAGACAAAAGTGTGCATATGCAATTGTGGTGAAGAAAGCTGATGGTGTCCAGCTATCAAAAGATATAACTTCTGGGTTCTTAAAGGCTGGAAGATAAGCAAGTGGCCATCTAGCTCAGAAGCAACAAATCTCACATGGAAGAAGCACACCAATCTGTGTGACCATGAGGTGTTGAAGGTATCAGGTATCAAGGAACTAAAAATTCTATTAGTGTAAATGAGAGGGAGTACAGGTTGGGAACCCAAAGTCCATCTGTAGGTAACAGACTTCTCCTTACAGAGGGGTCGCAGGGAGGAGACAAACTAGTTAGGGTGAAGTGTAGCAATGAGGAAACATACAACTTTCGGACTGAGCTCTGGTGGCGTAGTGGTTGAGTGCGGGACTGCGGTCCATTGGCTTGGTGGTTCAAATCCAGCAGCAGTTTTCCGGGAGCAAGGCTGGGTAGCTCCCACGACCAGCAGAGGGCAGTGATGCCCCCCCAAAAGAAATATACAACTTTCCTCTAGTTCTTCAATGCTTCCTCCTTCACACTATCATGATCCCAATTCTACCTTACAAATCCAGCCAGACTAGAGGATATACACTAACATAGATAGGAGCCAGAATCATAGGGAATCCAGGACATATGATCCCTTCAGGACCAGAGATGAGAGTGGCAATACCGGGAGGAGGGAGGAAGGGTGGGGAAGAAAGGGGGAACCGATTATAAAGATCTACATATAACCTCCTCCTTGGGGTTCAGGCAATGGGGAAGTGGGTGAAGAGAGACATCAGACAGTGTAAGATATGACAAAGTAATAATAATTTATAAATTATCAAGGTTTATAAAGGGGGGGTGTTGTGGGGACGGAGGGGGAAAATGAGGAACCGATGCCAAGGGCTTAGATAGAAAGTGAATGTTATGAGAATGATGAGGGCAGCAGATGTACAGAGGTGCTTGACACACAATGTCCAAATGGTGCATAAGCAAATGTGGTGAAGTAAGCTAATGGTGGCAGGCTATTAAAAGATATTGCATATGGAGTTTTAAAGGCATGAAGCTAAACAAACAGCCATTGAACATGGAAGCAACAAAGCTCACATGGAAGAAGCACATTGGCCTGTGTGACCATGAGGTGTTGACAGGATAAGGTATCAAGCATCAGAAGACACCAAACAAATAAATATATTAATGCAAATGATGAGGGTTGGAATGGAGACACAAAGTCCATCTGTAGATAACTGGCCATTCGCTCACAGAAGGGTCACAAGGGAAGAAGGAGACAGCCAGTGTGCAGCATAAGACTGACAAACACATAGCATCCCTTCAGTTCTTTAAGATTCCTATGCACCCACCCACCACCATGACCACAGTTCTGCCTGACAAATCCGGCAATACCAGAGCATGTACACAGGTAACAGACAAGATCTCCTGACACATGGAATTGAGGACAGATAAACCCCTCAGGAACAGCAATGGGAGTAGCTATCGCGAGGGTAGGGGGAAGGTGACGGGAGAAGGGGGATAAACGGGAAACTGACTACAATGATATATAATACCCCCCCTTCCAGGGGGATGAACAACAGTAACATAGACAAAGGGAGACAGTGGTGTAAGATATGAAAATAATAATAATTTGTAAATTATCAAGGGATCATGAGGGAGGGGAGAGTAGGGAAGGAGGGGAAAAATGAGGAGCTGGTACCAGGGCTCATGTAGAAAACAAATGTTTTAAGCATGATGAGGGCAACAAATTTATAAATGTACTTGACACAATATATGTATGTATGGATTGTGATAAGAGCTGTAAAAGCCCCGAATAAAATGATTAAACAAAGCAAAACAATAATTTATAATTTATCTGGGATTCATGAGGGTGGGAAGATTGGGGAGGAAGGGAAAAATGAGGAGCAGATACCAATGGCTCAAACAAAAAGGAAATATTTTGAGGGCTGAGCCTCAGTGGCATAGTGGTTGTGCACGGGACTGCGGCCCACTGGGATGGAGGTTCAATTCCAGCTCCATGGAGCAAAGACTGGGCCTCCTACTCCCACCACCTGAGGGCAGTGATGCCCCCCCTAAAAAAAAAACAAAAAAATATATTGGGCTGAGCCCTGGTGGCGTAGTGGTTGTGCGCGGGACTGCGGCCCACTGGG